>JAUZNK010073928.1:0-13780 GCA_035046665.1 Euphysa ruthae | reverse complement strand
TATATATATATGAAAAGATTTATTGCACGGGTTAAAATCATAACATATTTGGTCCCACACTACTGGCTAAGAATAATAGCAGTCGCTTGCTTCATTTAATACAGGTTTTAAAGATACAGTTGCCGCCCTATATGGGAACCCCAGATAAATGGAACTTTCACTAAGTGTAACAGTTTTCCCCGGTCTCTTGGATTTGCCTTATCAAACTCTTATTTTCTTTAGACAAGTGAAACCCGGATAAGTGGAACATACGCTAAGCTGAACCATTTTTCTGGTCTCTGAGCCAAACTTAAACTTACACCCTCGTAACAGGAACTTTTGCTCGATTTTCAAAACAAATTACGAAATTACAACTTTCGAACGTGTTTTCTTTACTTTCGAATCACGGATTTTTGAAACTAACACGTAAGTGGTGACACAATACAGATAATTTTCTGAAGAAAACCGTCCGTACAGGCATCGAAAAGAAAGATTCAATCTAAAAGTTTGCTGGAGAAATACAACCCCTTAAAAAAGATTGAAGAATGTCAAAGCTGTATTTCAACTGCTAAAAAGTATGTTATCGCAAAAAGCACAATATCACATTGGTTGAATGCAGGACCGAAACGAAAAAGAATCAAATAAACAAATTAGGAAGCGTTAGATGAAGGAAAACATTCCTATTTACCTGCTGACATCATCAAGCTGAAGGCTCTTGAGCTTACAAAAGATCTTCAGTGTAATAACTTCCTAGCATCTGATGGATGGTAGGGTTGCTTGGAAAGAGCGTTTTAACGTTCGCTTTGAAACAGTGTCAGGTAAAATTTACAAATTTTTCAAAATTTTTTCAAGCTTCCTTCTCCGGAGAAGAACAGTTTGCATGGAATTTTCATTCCTTCTCCATCTCCTTGATTAACTTCTTTTCCGATCACTTTTAAAGAACGTTTATTTCTGTCTTTTGCTCATAAAAAGTAAAAAATAGCCTTTGAAAATCTTCTAGTCTTTCCTTTTGACTAATGATAAATGTGGTCCGTGGTGCAGTGGTTTATTTTTACGCTAGAAAACTATAAAACATAGAGTTTGAAGGTCAACTTCAAAGGATTATGTGTGTTATGATAATTTCATAGGAGAAACATGTCAATTTCAGGAATTGTTTTATTTACAGACTGGTGGAATAACAAATTAAACTTACGTATGATTGATAAATGGAGTTTTTGAAAACAAAAAAGTTTACAGTAATATAAAAACATTTCATCTTTATCAATTCATTAATTTTGAAACCTAATTTTCATTTTGATTGTGCTATTTTTTAGAATATATTTTTGAGCATAAAAAAATGCCTCTGCGAGGGCCTAAAGCCCAACAAAAAGACTTTATGTACTAATTTTGATTCAGTCAAAACACTCTAACTCGAAAACTCTTCATCACGAATTTTCGGATGGTCCCCTTAAAAAATCCTATATATCTGCATTGAAAAACAACTTGCTAACTTGTAAACTCTAACTCGAAAAATACCGTATCTCAAACAAAAGTTTTGATCTGGTCAAGATAAAAAAAACCTCTTGAGTCGAATTTTTTAACGAAGAAAAACTTTGAATAGGCTTAAGTGATTTTCATCGTGCTTTTTTGATCAGAACAAACCACAAATTGCAACTGTTATCAGAAATTCGTTTTGCTCAATACAATACACTACAATAGGAGGCCAATCAATTGATAAGAAAAATTAAATGTATTTGAGTATCATCGACTTTTGATATGAAAATTTGATAACCAGTCACTCTGGTGAACACATTCATGATGTCGAAAGTTTAACCAACAAATGAAAAATTGAATCAAACAGCATAAAAAAAAAAAATAAAAAAATACAGTGTGCTCGAGGATATCGAAATTGGAATTTCCAACAAGGCAATGTGAGAGAAACAACATATTCCCGCAAGCACGCTTTCTACTTCGAAGAGGTTAAAAGAGAATATGTTTAACGAGTTCCGTTCGAGTGATTTTCTTGTCCCCCACCCCTGCCCTAAGAGACCAATGATTTTCTTTACCGTAAGCTCAAATATGAGCTCTAAGTACACCAGAACCAAACCCGTGAGAGCCTTCTGAAATAAATAGTTTGAAGCTAATTGTTAACCCAGCGTTAAAAAAAAAATATACGCTAGAAATTCGTTGTTAATTAATTACTACTTAAAACTGGTAAACGCAAAAACATTTTTGATGAAAAGTGCGAACAAGTTTACATCTGGTTTCTACAAATGAGAGATCTAAATCTAATACAAGTAAATATTCTAAAAAAACGATCTAAAATCTAAGAATGTTCATGGCATCAGACGGATGGTTAGGGAAAATCAAAACTCTGCTTAGGATATCTTTTAAGCAGCTCTCTGAAAATGAATGCGCTGTAACATCTGATATGAATGCCACTTTGAATGAAGCAGCTTTACCGAAAATTCTTTCTAAGTATTTCTTGATGAGTTTATCTTTCTTATCAAACACTGCCAAACTAAACACTGCAAATAAAAGGGGAGCGATGTTCAGGTGGTAAGGTAAGTTTTAGTGGTACTAATACCCTTGGTGAAAAGCTACCATTATTCATCAATGATAGGTTAGCAAAACCTCGCTGCTTGAAGAAACTGACCTCCCGATACCGCTCCCAGTCTAAAAGCTGGTTGACTGAAGAGCTTTTTCAGGAAAAAGGACAGGGATGGTTGCAATATTTGTATGCTCGCAGTAAATTTCCCAGCACACCATGATGTCGAGAGTCTTTAATCGGTCGGGTTAAGGAAGTTTCCTCCCAAAACGGCACCTTAATCTCAGCCAATGGATCATGGAGTTATTCGATAAATAAAAGCAAAGTGTAGGTCTGCAATGATCTATAAAATTCTTTGTGCACTAAACGCTGGTCTAGAAATTCTAAAGGTATCTATTATTGAAGCTATGGTTATGCTCAATAAAGCCTTGAACGACGTGACATCCGACATGATGATTGATGATTTTGATGATCCATTTAAAGATATTGAAGTTGAGGAGCAAGATGAATTACAGCATTGTATTTTGCGTCTTCAAAAAAAATCACTTGATACCCTTATTGATGAAGATGAACAGGGTGTGAATCGAGAAGAAGTAATGAGTGATGTTATCAATCGCCTGTCAGCTGCAGCGGTCAATAAGGCCTTGCAAGTTCTAGATAGATTAAGTCTGTTCTCGAGTGATGATGCCATGGCAAAGCACTTCCACGAAATTACCAAATATGTGTGTAAAGACACACTCGCAAATAAAAGACAGTCCACAATACTTGATTACTTCAAAGATTATGGCATAAATATTTCATTGTGGAAAAGATTCACCTATCATAGTGTTAGGCATTGTTTTTTATTTTAACTGCCGATTAGGTGTCGCTATTTTACCTCAATTCTAGATGTTAACCCCGACAACTGATACCAAATGTCTTCGAAATTTCTGCGAAGTTTGACAACGATGACACATTCCTTGAGTTATTGGTAATATTTTTCGATGTAACAGCTGATCATTATGTTTATATTTTTTTTTTTTTATATGAGCAAAAAAAATCTAAATCTAAGGAAAACTATGAGGAAAAAGTTAAAATTTTGGTTTACAAAGAAGCTAAATTTATGAATTTTCAAAAATTAAACAAACTATTGATGATATAGCACCCATGAAAAATAATTAAAATAAAAAACAATTCTCAAGAGTGGTTTGATAAAGAAGTTGCAGAAAAAAATAGCTATTAGACATAAATTGTATAAACAATTTAAAAGGACAAAAACAGATGCAGACAAGGAACTATTTAACAGAGCTAAAAATGATGCTCTTGGAACTATTAAAAGAAAAAAAAAAAGAGATTTTTTTACAAATAAACTTAATGAAAGTACAGGTAGACCTAAAAATCTGTGGAAAACTTTGAAAAATATAGGAGTTACAAAATCAAAAATCCCATCTATAATTCAATTTTAGTCTAAAACAAGGTAATAAGTAACCTTTTTTGAAATTTTTTAATCAATCTTTCGATCTTTTCCAAGAGCATCATTTATAAAAGTCAAACAACCATAAATTTTTATGTCTAAATGAACATTTCTAACGAATTTGAAGATGTAGTTAAAACATAAAATAATGATTTAGAATTGAATAAGTTTAATCTAATATCAACTATGTTCTTTTAGGACTAACGTGCTTTTATTTTGAGAGCAATCACACAAATAATAAATCTTTCTATCAGGACTGCCACATTTCCAGATGATCGCAAACTAGCTAAAATTGCTTTGTTATTTAAAATAAAGGAGTAAGACAGAACCAAAAAACTATAGGCCCGTAACACTATTATTAATTCCATCTAAAATTTTTGAAAAACTTATTAGAGAACAAACTAGAGAATTCGTTGAAAAATAGAAAATTATATATAAATTCCAATTTGGATCTGAAGGGTTTTTCGATAGACATATGCTTGTCATATCTTGATAGAATTACAAAAGGCTTTGAAAAGAGATGTCACACTGGAATGATCCTTACAGATCTCCAAATGCTTGTTGTTATTATTCTTTTCTCTTGCCTGGTAATTTTCATAGCTTATTTATATTTGTTTGTGGCAGAGAAAACACTTACTTAGTCAGTGAAAGCAGGTGGTATGAATGGTGGGAGGCAGCTTCTCGGGCGCTGCTACTTCATTAACTATCATCTGGCGTACTTCAAGTGCCTGTACAAAATATGTAAATTTTGAACGCAAATAAAATTCACAAAATCCTTGTTATATCGAAATTGTAAAACTTTATGTATTATGTTGTGATATAACACAGAAATGCTGTATAAAACAACGGATCAAAAAGAATAGTAGAAATTTTGAAACTTTGCTCTGCAAAAAAATGGGCAAATTTTAGCAAAATATAATGGCTCATAACTTAAAGTAGTTAGATTTTTGGTTGAAAAGTTTGGTAAATCATATTAGTTAATTACCTCATTTTTCTCAAACCCAGTCGTCATTTCTATCATAGAGCTCGATGAATGCTTTCGCTCTAGCTTTACCAACAACATACCTCACATGGTTTCGGAAATGGATTGCATCACCTCAGATTTCTGACGCAGCATCAATAAGTTTGGTTTCCCCTTGCCAAATACTGAAAATGTGGGTTCACAGCCAGAGAATGCCTGGGCGAAAATAAGGTCTTTTTAATTACTAATATGAGCACTAGTTTACTTTCTTCTCTGTCTTGATGGAAAACATGTCAAATAGGTCATCTTTCCAATGGTACAAAATCACCATTGCAATGTTGGTATCATCCGCAACTGTTATCATTGGAGAAGTCTTTGCAATTGTCAATGACGTAGTCACAATTTTGGCATCCGCATCTCGTTTGCTTATATGTACATTGTGTCCGTCTTTTGCAAATTGTTTGAAAAGGAAACTGGTTAACCAACTTTTGTTGTAGGGGTTTAACAGGAATTTTGCTTTTGTGTACATTACCTGATTGCACTTAACGATATTGACGTTATGGGAAGAACCTGTCGATTTTGTCTTCTTAGATATGAATTTGATTGATGCTGTATCTTCATATCCGTCAAACACAGATCCATAATTAACATATGCCTCAAAGATCTCAGAGTATTTCATGGAACCACCATCAAAAACGAATATCCCAGCAAATTCTTCAAAAATTTTCTTTACGTCTGGCCTATCTAATTTGCGCATCAGGCTATTCTTGAACAAACTTAGAGGACTGCGAATGAGTTCAAAATCAAAATATTTTTCAACGTTTTCCGCACTGTCTGCGACTGCTGCTAAACATGGGACAGCAAATTTGGGTTAAGAGGGACAGGATTTTTCTTATCTGCATTAATGCTATTTTTTACCTTAATCTTTTACAAATCAGGTAAAATTGTATTATTTTTGGACCAAATAGTACAGTGGTTTTAGTGGTCAATTTTTTTTTTTCAAAATTTAAATAAAAATATAAATCGTTTGAAATATAAACACTATTATTATGAAGCATCTCTGAAAATATGAGCCACATGCATTAATTTGTTGGTCTGCAATCCTTGTCAGGAGCTAAAAATACCTATTTTTAAGTAAAGCACTTTTTCTGTGGAAAATGGAATTTACTAGCAAAATAAACAGCATTGCTCTGTAATATAAATCAAAAATTGTTACAGGAATAATTAAACGCCACCAATTGAATACAGTGAGTGGCCTTTCGTTCTATGTTGAAGTTTGAAGCCATAATCACCACACCCCAGTTGAGAAAGTGAAACATATTTGCTTTTTCGTATTCGCTCCCAAGCCATGGAATTAAAATTTTCATTTTGGTATTTCACAAAAACATGTAAAGAAATTCAGCTTTCTAAGTTTTGATCACCCAGATTTACTGATTTTTACCTCCACCACTCAAATAGATAAAGCAAATGAGTCTATAAATGGTATTCTAGTGGACTTAAAATCCTGTCGCTAAAAAAATTTAATTAATACCTTATTGACTAAAACTCAAATTTGGCTGATTTAAGATACAATACAAAATTAAGCACTTCCATCGTGTTCAGCGATGATTCTACTTTGAAGATTCCTGAGGAGTTTCCCTCAAGCAAAAATAAAAGTGGGCTATCTTTTGTAATTGTAAATATCTCTACCTCAACAACGAAAAAGCTCTGTATATCTAAAGTATTAAATTTGACCAAAGTCGCAAATGAAAAAAGACAGGTCAGCGAAATTAATTTTCCAATGGGCAGCTATCTTTAGGACATTTTCAACGGGGGAAATTTTCCTGATACATATAAAATCGGTTTATCCTCGATAGAGGCAAACACAGTAAATAAATATTCTAACTGAACGGAAGATGATAAAAAGTAGTTGCAGAAGTTATAACAAATATAAATTTCGCAGACGATATAAGTTGACTTGCATTCAATCGCTGAGTTAACCAAATTAACGAAGCTCTTTCAATAAATATACCATCTAAATGTGGTAAAAGAATTAAACTGGTCGAAGATTCAAAATACTTAAAATAAAAATATATAGTATTATTAGTAGAAAAAATATATATAAAAGTCAAAACAAAAGAGTATATTTTTAAAGCTCCCGAAGATATTTGGATATCAGAAGTAGTAATTATATAAAAGTAAATTGAATAAATTAATAATGCAAATTCAAAACAAGCCAGATAGCAAGCATTATTAATTTTTTTAGATGTGTAATGGGATAGGTAGTTAGCCGAAAAATTGTGTTTAAGGTTCAGAGGTGAGTTCCCTAAAAATTGAGGAAATACCATAGTAAGGCAAAAAATTTTTTAGATTTTAAGTCGGAAGAAAATTTTCGATACTTGTTATTGTGGAAAAGGAATTTATAAGCTTTTTTTGTTACTTTGAAAAGAAATAAAAATAGAAAAAAGAATTGGTTCGGATAAAAATCAATCGATATCTTGCAGATCCACAAAACTCTTTTTAAACAACATAAGACAGAAAAATTCTTTGCCCAAATAAAAAACTTTTGGTGTAACCTTAAAAATTCTAATTCTAAAATTTGGTAGAAACAGATGCCCAACTCAACTAACCTATGAACGCGTTGCACTTTTACGGAACTTTGATCAACTTTTTATCGACGTAAGTTTGGTAAGAGGAATTATCATAGTTTTAACAAGATTCTGAATTACTTTTCAGTGGCCGTCTTTTCTGAACTTACCTGATAGTTAACAGAAAATTTTTTGATTATTTAAGCTAAGAAAACCTTAAAATTAATTCCTGGATTATCATGTTAATACATTATTAATGTTTTCCATCATGATGAACTAGTGCAGCATATATACATAAGTTTTTTGAAAACAAAACTCGAAAATATAGTTCGGGAACAGGACCCATAACCGAGAATTTTCGACAAATTATCATGAAAACAGCAATGTTACGTTTTAAAATAAATACAAAGTACGTATGAAATCAATATTCAATTTGAATTGGTATTTAAAGAGTTCTCGAATAAAAATTTAAGCGATGTCTATACGTATGTAGTATGTGAAAGATACGTAGATGAAACGTAGAGTAGCAAATTATCGATAAGCTATTGATCTTTAACGTCCCGAATATCTAAAATCAACCTAGGCTGTATTTACTCGCGCCTTCTAATAGCAGCATTTAGATATAGCTCTAAAAAGCAATTTTCTTCATGAGCAAATACACATGCTTGTCGCTCTCTAAACCGTGCAGGTTATTTGCATCACCTTGAAGACGCATAAGTAGACCACCGTATGAAACGTACGCCGATCTAAAACAAGAAAATTGAAAAGCTATTTTTCCCATCTTCATAATTCATTAAAAATGGTAACAAATTCATAATTCAAGTATAAAAAAATTTTACTAGAAAAACCACCACAAGTGTTGGTTTTTGGAAAGGATTTTGATGAAAGATTTTTTTTTTAATCAGTAGCTTTCTGCAAGGCTAAAAGCTTATTTTATAAATGATATTTTATATAAATGTTAGTACGCATGCCCATTTCTGAAATTCTAAAGAAATGTTTTTTGGATGGTAAATATGACCAAATTATTAGGAATAATGCTTTCCAAAAATAAAAAAAAAATATATAATTTTTGATGGAATGATGAAGATGGGATACATGCTTAACTTACTATATACTATTTTTTCATTCTTTCAATTCTAAAAATCGAAAGCCTAAAGGTAAATGTTTTCTATGCACACCAGCCAATTCAATTTATCGGGCTATTGATGCTAAACTGCCAACTTGAAAAGGCCTTAGAAAATCACTTCCCTATCATTTCACTTATAAATATAGAATAACTAAAATCAAAAGTGAAATAAAATAATTTATCCAATCATACTTTTTTAATTGGCGTAGAAAATGACGTATCATTTATCGTAAATGCTTTTTGTTCAAATTTTTTGGCCTCACCTAGAAGATACCTGTTGATTGCCTGTTCACTTCTATTAAGGTTTTTACACAAGAGCCCATCAACCAGACTCTGAAAATCTAAATCTAAAATCTATAGTATCAAAAATTGTAAAGCATTATTCCAGCGTAAAAATAACAAGTAAATATTTAATAAAATGTTTAATAGACACCAGAAAAAATTGTGCTAAACATAAACCATAATTTAAACAAAATCAGAGCATAAATTTTTAAGAAGTCATAAAATTTTTTGAACATCTTTGGACATATCTATCATACCCCAAAAAAATTTCAAGGTGTCTAAAACGCTCAATATATAATATATTTCCTAATATAATAAAACATTTTGGAACAATTAGCGCATAAATTAATGAAAAAATTTGGGTCTTTTCGGAAATGCCTACTCAAAAAACACTTCAGTAGGCTGGCAAGCCCAATATATAAAAATTTTATTTCCTAGCATAATTCAATTTACTGAGAATTTATTAAAATCGATTTCTATTTTAAATCTAAATTCAATATATCACTTTTTTGCATTTGAATTCAAGTAAAGTTAACAAATATAGACGCATAAAATTATAGATTCTAACTGGCAATGTCAGAGCTTCATTAAAAATTTTACTTACAGCCTGTTACTATGATGATCACTACCAACATTTTCGTCATCAATTCGATAAACCTTCCCATGCATGACATACTCAAACTGATCAGCTCTCGAGGGTGCATTATCAGCTAGGTTAAACTCTCCATCATCTGGAGTACCATCGTCTTTTAAAGTAGTAGCAAGAACAAGTCGGAATTTTTCTCCAAGCTCAACTGGGTAAATCTGTGAATTGACATCCAAAATCAAGTCCATCTTAAAACTTTCGCTTTCACAATGAAGACGAGAAACTAAATTGAATAGCATTGAATTATATTTTATAAAATATAAAAACAAAGAATTTAATCTCTGCTTTAAAAAAGTAGAACCAAAGTAAAATTCTATGGTATTTTGTGGCACATCTACCTATATAGTAAAAACGTTAAAAGTGAAGACAGGTTTGGAAATTTTGTTCTTCAATACTTCATAAATTTAAAGGATAGGATGTAAAATGTTTGAAAAGCTTTTAAAAATCTATTTTGGGCCAGTAGAAACCAAGATATGGCCATTTTTGTAAATGACACTGCAAGGGAGATAGGAGTGTTCTGTGACATGAAAGTGAGAGCTTATTTTACGACGATTAGATCAAAAAAAACTTATGCAAACAGACTTGGTTTTTAACAACAATTGTGCCGACTTGTTTAGCATTTGGATGCTCTAATACAACTGGAAGAATTCGAAACAAGTCATTCGAAAAAAATACCTGATCCAAAAAAGGATAAAACAAGAGTTACCCGGTGGTTGTATGGGAAATGCTTTACATAATTTTCTTGATAGTAGATAGAGAAATATACAGCGATCATTTTCACGATGACTGCTTTAAACGTGATATGAAGTATGAATTAATGCCCTATCTTATGAAAACTAAGAAATGAGAGTTTATTCCTGGAGCTGTACCAACTGTATTTCTTCATAAAGTTTATGAAGAAATCAATATGGATGGTACAATGATTGTTAAAAAGTTGTTGGCATGACATAAACAAACTATAGAATTGGAAAGATCTCAGGTGAGTAAATCCACGATAAAAGGGATATTTTGATTCTTATTTGTCTTTCTTATCAAAATATGGGAAGTTTTTATTCTTGAATCGAAAAATAACAAAATCAAAAAATATTGAACTTTTCTGTTTTTTCTCTTCATTTGTTTACTCTGACTTCCTTCTGTATTGTATGAAATAAGTATTACAAAAGTATTATACAGAGGTTAGATAAATTAGTTTATAAAAAATAACAGATTGCTTTCTTACAGTTTGTTCAAATTAATTTTGTTTTATTTTCACTATTCAAAGTTATAATTACAACATAATTTTAAGGCCCTGGCTACATTCTTATTATTGCACATTATATTTCTGATTTAAATCTTTTAATATTTAATATTTAAACAGTCAAGAAGATGCTAAATTTCTAGGAAATACGATGAACATGACGCTTCTTTTACAGATAATTTAAAGAAAGTAAGTTTCCGTTGATTTTAACTCACTAGCACAGAAAGAAAATCTGGGACTAGAGATTGGAATCTTATTAAAATAAAGCCTGTCTTTCATTATATACTATATAGCAAACAAATGAAGTTCCCTTAAAAATGTTAAATGAATCACATTCTCCTTCCGTTTTTCAAGAAAATAAAAGTGTTAGTGGGCGCTGCAACTCAACAGAAAATCTTCATTTTCTTACTTCTATTCCTACAAAATCATTAACCAACTATGATAAATCGAATACAACTCAATCAAACTCACCAATCCTGATTATGATCCAGTAAACACAACCACTCCATACCAAAAAGAAACAATAGATATCATCAGCAAAAATAAGTTGTTTTTGAAAGCATGATTGATGAGGTTTTCAACTTAATCTTTCGTCATACTTGTAATCTTCCTGTAGAAAAAAGTAAGTAAAGTATACTTGGCACTAGTTTTCACTGTATACTTCTTTGCATGCAAAATTTTCTTATTTGTAATTGGAAATCTCAATCACTTCTTGGTAAACTTCCTGCTTTCAACTTACTAATGCCAGCAGCTATTTTCTTTTCAGGTATTTATTTTACTAGAATATTTTTTCGTTAAACTTTTCAACCTTGTTCTTAGAGCTAGTTCTCATGAAAAAACTTTTTTCGAAATAAGCGCTGGGAGCGAGGCTGTACAATGTATCCATGACATGTGTATTACAGAGTTGGTATTTACAAATTACGCTAGAACATGTCAACAATAAGGCAAGAAACTTGCACAACACGTTTATGATTACTCTCCAATGAGCACATGACGTTTTTTTTTTATATCAAAATAATGTTGTTTTGACGTCGTAAATGTCTTTGACTTCAAAAAAATGTCAAGTACAGATGGGACCATGGCAAATGTTAATCCCTTTATATTTTCCTCCTAGGAGAAACTTGCAAACGTATTAGAAAACTAGCACAATTTGCGAGTCTCAGCGTTCTAAAATATCCAAAGAACTCTCATTTTACCTGCAGTGAATAAACAATTCAATGAAAATATGAAATTGGCAAGATAAAGAAAAATTGGTGATTCTAGATGGTAGATTTGATACCCCTGGGAAATCAGCTAAGTATTGCATCTATAAATGTCAATCTCCTATAACTAGGAAAACCATTGCAACTTCGACCTGCCTTACAAAAAAAGAAAAAATCTTGGCTCCTCTATGCAGAATATCAAAATTGTCTGTAAAAAAGAAATTCCTGTATGCAAAAGGTTCAAATTCTAATGGTTGTAATGTAAATAGGCCTTTACTATTTCATTGAATGTTTCAAATGAACATTTTGTGAATAATAAATTAGTGTGCTTGATTTTATTTTTTAAAGAAACTTTTTACAACTTTTACAATATTCTATAAAAACTGTAAGAAAATTAACATACTTATTCAAAAACTGTTTTACATCTTTGAAATTTGATTAAATAATTGATGAAACAACTTGTCTCATCAATTATTTAATGAATAAACTAATTTAATTATGAAAACACTCGATTTCGAGCCTACGAAAACCTATATAATCTCTAGGACTAATCATTATAACTAGCGAGATGATGGGGGCAGGTTTTCTCCCGAAACGTCGCTCAAAAAATATTATAACCCACGACATGTTGTTTTAATTTTTCTATTCATGATTTTATTAATCTTTTAATTAATTAGTTTAAAAACATTTAGCTCGTATGAATTTTAGTAACGCATTTATATTGCTATTCTTAGGTTCCAATTTGCTGCATATTTGATGTATCTATTTACCATGTCTGTAGCTCTGTTGTAAGGTGCAGAAAGTAAAAAGCCAATGGTGTATTCGAATGTTATTGACATTGTAAGAGTCATATGCGAAATCAACACCATAATATTTACATTGGGATATATGATTTCTGAATTAGAACAAATGATTAATTTTGACCAACAACTTATATTTGAGTTGGAAAAGTGATTTAAAGTATGTTTGTTTTGTATAATAAACCTATAATTTGTGTGTTGAAGTTTCTTAATTGTTATAAAAATATTAGAAATCATTTTTTTTTTTTTTTTTTGTCATTTGAAATCTTAACATCGGTATATGGTAACAATGTAATAACAACAATTCTACTATCGTTTCACACTTTAAAACATCATTTTTAATAAAATTTCGGTTTTGGTATTTTCGTATAAAGCTGTTTCTTATAAAGAAAGTGTACTGGTAGATTAAATGCATCAGAAAAAACGCGTATTTTTTATGAAAATGTGGAAGTTTTTTGGGGTTAGAAATCATTATAAACCAGAAACTGCAAGTATGCAAAACATGCTCATAAAAATTGTTTGCTTATCTAATTTGAATGATCTAGGTTGGTCCTTCATTTATTTGCTTAATTCAAAACATGAAATACACAAATTTCTAAAATAGCTGTGTTACAGCTTTTAGCTGCACATATAGATATTTTAGTGTATTGATTCATTTATTTTCAAAACAAACTTCTAAATTGTATTCCAAAATCAAGTGAACTCCCAGCTGTTCTCTTTTTTTGTGAAATTACGTTTCAATTATAAAACTTGCCAGTATTTTTCTAAGAGATCACGGAATTTATATTCGCGACTTCTACAACATAGCCGATGTAGTTGGATTACTTTTGATTCTTATTACAATCCCCTTGCATGTAACACATAAATCAACTGCTGCACGGTCCGTATCTACAATTGCTTATTTGATAAATTTTGTTCGTATATTCAAATTCTTTGCAGTATTCAGGTAACTGTACTTTTATTTGTAAACTTGTATTTTGAGAAAAAAATATCTAAGATA
>JAUZNK010073917.1:0-13781 GCA_035046665.1 Euphysa ruthae | reverse complement strand
CTCATGTACATGGTGATTTTAACGCTCATGTACATGGTGATTTTAACGCTCATGTACATGGTGATTTTAACGCTCATGTACATGGTGATTTTAACGCTCATATACCTGGTGATTTTAACGCTCATGTACATGGTGGTTTTAACGCTCATGTATATGGTGATTTTACTCATGTACATAGTGATTTTAACGCTCATGTACGTGGTGATTTTGCTCATGTACATGGTAATTTTGCTCATGTACAAGATGATTTTGCTCATGTACATGAAATGGTGATTTTACTCATGTGATTTTGCTCATGTACATGGTGATTTTGCTCATGTACATGGTGATTTTGCTCATGTAAATGGTGATTTTACTCATGTACATGGTGATTTTGCTCTTTACATGGTGATTTTAACACTGAATATATTTGTAAAACATGAGATATTTCTATGATTAAAGGTAGAGTTCCACCGCACACTGCTTGTAATAAGAAACTTATGACGTTTCAAATCATTTTAAAGATAAAAATAAGGATATTAGAAAAAGTTCTCGTTGCAAGACGGTTGTTATTCAAGAAGGTATTGACCATGCCTGGAGGAAAATTCAGGAAATTCGCGGTACAATTTTTAATTTGCCGTTAGACTCGCCTGACTTTGTTACAAAATTACCAAGAGTAATGGCTCTAATTCTGTTGCGATAATTAGTTTGAAGTTAAATTGAATACAAAGGTTATGTTCATTACTAGGTATTCCTCGCATGAAACATAATTTTGGACGTAGAAGAGTAATTAAATTTTATAATCCATCTCAAGTCATTGCCTCTTCTTTCTTCCTCTATCACACTTAGTTAGAAATACAAAAAAAAAGTAGCATACTACTTAAAAGGTGGGAAGGATTTTTTCATGGTGTGTTGGATCACTTTATAGATAGGTTTAGGAGTAGATAGATAGGATTCATAAATACATTTTCATTAAATTTATTTAAGAACAGAGTGGTTGATAAGCCAGAATTTTTTAGATTATTAACTATATAAATATTAATTCAAAGTTTTAGATTACTAACTCATGTTTTTGATTCAGGGATTTTGTTTTAGAAACATTCTGATAGAGCCATAGAAGATTCTGAGCGCATAATGTAAAGTAATAAAAACAATTGCATTATTCTAAATTAAGTGAAACTGTTGTCACAATTACGTGTGAAGCTATTACCGTTAGGACTGTGTTAGTCCCAACGGCAACCATATTTTATAATTAGCCATTCTATATGGAGTGGCAGGGACGAAACCCTTCATCTGATGTTTTATTAAAAATTTCTTTTTGATGTAATCTTTCTTATAGTCTAGAGATTGTTAGGTATAATCTTAATTCATGTTTTTATACATTCATTTTGTAAATATACTAGCTATGTGCATGATCCTAAATCATTTATTTTCTTTTTTTAAATTTTGTTTCATTTAATACTAGTTTTTTTTTTATTAGTAAATTTCTTCGGTAGTAAATAGTTATGTAGTTTATAAAAGTTTTAATTTTTTTAAAATTTGTGGTTCATTAAAGAAAGCAAATAAAAATAAAAAAAAAGAAAGTCTGCCAATAATTACACCGATCTGAATTTCAGAATAAGAAAATATTTCTAGATATTATTTTTTTTTTACTCTATATGAAAGACTAAAATACCATTAAGAATAGTTCTGTCAGACAATTAATGTCTTGTTTTATTATTTTTTATTTTAGTTTGTCATTATCCACGTGATTTTCTTCATTCTTCTGCTAGCCTCAGGCATTTTTGTTGCAATTAATGCAGCAAAACAATCATCGCGATTTTGCCGTTTCAACGCTGCTTGTACCATCTATGACGTCGCTGCGGTATGTAATGTTAGATTAAATAGCAATTAAAATATTTTTTGGTATTAAGATTTTGTAGAGAAACCTTTAGCACCAAAAACATTGTGTATGTGCTTGAGAGGTTGTGTATGTGCTTGAGAGGGCGTGTATGTGGTGATAGCATCGGTCTGGAATAAGAAAAGCGAGTCGAACATATGTTAAACGAAATATTTGACTTAACAGGGAGCAGGGAATTTTTAATCAAATAAAATCTTGGTAAAAATATTTTGGAACTTTTGTATTTGTGTGAAAAACTTGCATGCTAACAATTCTAGAAAATAAAGGTTTTTTTGTAGCCTAGTTGTCAACTTTTAGATTTGCCTTCGATTTTTTCCTTCAAACTTTTATAAATTTTAACATTCGAGATAAAATGGTAATTGATTAAAAAAATAGGAGCCGTAAAATGTACTTATATTTTGAGAAGATTTTATTGACTTTTTAATTTCAATCAATCAATTTTGGGAACATTTTTTCTTATTTCGCTATTTTATTTTTAAAGATCACAACATATATCAATATTTTTTAATGAAGTCATCAATTTTTGATGCCATTGTACCTTATTAAAAACTTTTACGAGTGCTATAGAAATCATGAAAGCTTATCAACTCACCACAAAAGTTCATCACCATACCTATAACATAATTTATGAAAATTGGGTACAAAGGCCGCCTTTATTGTATATCTATTGATATGCCCAGGAGAAAGTTAAATAGGCGACAGATAGGTGAAAGAATCAAATAATGCAGAGAAATTTAAAAGCTAATTTCTTTTTCTCTTTAAAGGCATTTGGCTTAATTGCAGCGTTGCTGTTTTTAATTGATGCTATCTTGTTATGGAAGAACATATCAACTTCTACTGGAACTTCGACTGGAGGAGGACATACCGTAACCACAACAAGAACTGTTAAGACAACAAGAAAGGTGTAAATACACAGGATGATATTTTCGGAAACCATATTTTATGTGGCCCTAAAAGATCGGGCAAGGTTAAAAAAAAAACATATTGATGTATAACTTGATTTCTTTTGAAGAGCCGACTCACGTAAGTTGTGTCTTTACAAAAGGAATTTGGATAAACCAACCCCAGGTTTGAAATTGGCTGTTTCCTATTATTAAATTTATATTTTTTATAGTTTATGTATTTGTATCATTAGAAAAGTTGCTTTTTTGAAAAATTTACAAATGATTGCTATTTAAAATTGTATTAGGTGTTCTTTTTTTTTAGTGTTGTTTATTTCTTCCAAATTATTTGCAGTAATAGAAAAACATATTTAACCCATACACATGAAGCATTTTATTTGAGATTTTAGTATATTGGATCTATTTGAGAACCTTCGCTCAATATTTATGTCTTAATTCCCAAATAATTGTACAAAAATATGCTTAGAAAGATTTGAGTTATTACTTATTTCTATTAAAGTGATTTTGACCTGGAAAATGAGTGAAATTATTTGCGAAATTTGAGATGGAACAAAATTCTGTTACTTTTTAACTCAACGTTTTCCCATTCACCAACAAAAACGGTAAAATAAATCGTCCTATTACTGCCATTTTTCTAACTGAATAAGTTTAAGAATTTTTTTGCTGCTGAGAGGTTAGAAGTTATAATAAGCCAGAGAGTTGAATGGCTACTGAGGCCGATGAAGAAATTAATGAATAATTAATTTCTTAAAAACATGACGAAAGGCCCCTGCAGTTAGGTGAATAAATAATGAAATTTATTAAGAAATACTAGAAAAAATTATCATAAGAGATGTTTTACAGCTGGCAGATTATAACAGATTAATTAAAATGGGAATGGAACTGTAAAAATTAAACATTTTTCAATATTTGTGATGGAAATTTTACTGCTGGTATTTAAAATTTCATAAACTATGTTTCATACTTTAAAAATGACTGAAAAAACGAATTTCTGACCTTGATGTATTCCATGAGTATTCAGTGGAAGGGAATAGTTTGTTCGAATAAATAGGTTAGGAAATTTTTAAATCTGTATATTTCTATTGAACAGATGTATCAAGTGATTATTTAGGATAACACCCCAGAGAATCCCCCGGTTAATTGCCACCGAGACTGTTCACTCGATAATCCATTGAAGAATTTTCACCTAAGAAAATGTCACTGGCTAATCTCCATCCAGCTAAACTTCGTTTTTAAAAAAAAAGCAAATGTAACCCTTAAATATTCTGAAGTGATTATTTCTTTGTATTTATCAACCTCCATGATTCCTAAATAAGGGGTTCTTAATTTTGTAGTAACAATAATGTTTGGATTGTGGTTGCATCTATTGCAGCACAAATTTGTGGAAATATTGACAGAAAATTTTTGTGCATATCCTTACCACAATTTGTTTTTTATCTTAATGTTTAACCTTGTTGTTATTTTTTTGTTGTCAATTATCTTGTCCTGTAATTTTTCAAGCATTTGAATATTTGTTTGTGGCAGAATAAATACTTATTTACTAACTTACTTGATTGCTTGCTTGCTTGTTTGCTTGCTTACTTGCTTGCCTGCTTGCCTGCTTGCCTGCTTGCCTGCTTGCTTGCTTGCTTGTTTGATTGCTTGCTTGCTGGCTTGCTGGCTTGCTTGCTGGCTTGCCTGCTTGCCTGCTTGCTTGCTTGCTTGCTTGCTTGCTTGCTTGCCTGCTTGCCTGCTTGCTTGCTTGCTTGCTTGCTTGCTTGTTTGATTGCTTGCTTGCTTGCTTGCTTGTTTGCTTGCTTGCTTGCTTACTTGCTTGCATAATATTATGATCAATGCAAAACAAAAAATCCTTTAAAAGAATCATTTAAAAGTTATCTGTTTTCTATTACAAAATATTAAAATTGATATCAAAAAAATCTTTTTCACAAAAGAAATCCTGGCTGAGAAAATGAAATATCAAAGCAAAATGCATATTGCTTGTCGCGGCTTGTATATTTTTGATAGAGATTTTCATATTAGTTCTTTTTTTTTAAATAAGATTATGGCTGTTTAAGATTTATATTGAGGCAGTTATCAAAGATATTATAACGAAAAATAATTTTATCTCTTCGCTTTTTAGCAATAGTTCTGGATTTGTTCTTGGTTATTGTAAATTTGCCTTTTCTGTCACACTTATGTTTCCCGTACTTTCCTTCTTAAAAAAAAAAACTTCGTCGTTTTCAGCAATGTAAAAGCATAGAGTTGAAAAGATTTGGCAACGTAGGGATGGTCACACGTTTAAAAATATCTAGAACTATAAGTGAAAAGTATTTAAAAGAAACATTTCATGAATACATAAAACCATGAAAAAGATTTCAAGCTACTAGTCAAAACTGGGGTGGTTAATTCACCTGGGATAATTGTCCTCTCTGTAACATAAACATTTTAAATGCATTCATTTTGAGAATTAGCCTTATTCATATGCCCGGAGGAGAGGTTCTTTTAAAAATCTATAATGGTAGTTTTTTATATAAAAAAAAAATTTCAAGCAGCAAGAAAGCAAATATACCAAAGAATTCTGAAAAAAACTGGCGTTATTTTGTTAAAGGGACACACATGTGGTGCTCATTGGGTGAAAGGATATCGTGGAAATACTAATGATCTCTCTAAAATTATAGTAGCTGATCGGAAGTATTTATAAATAAAAACTCGATATGATAATAAAAAACTACTGCAAAAACAGTCAATGAGAAAAACAATCTCAAGATTTTAAATTATTTAAACGAAAATATGAGGCTTCCAGTCTTATTGTCAATTCATGAGACTGTATTAACACAGCACGAAAGAAAGTTACAAAATATAAAAGGGTGTATGTCAAAAGAAAGCAAGAACCAAGCAACCGTTTCAAACCTGTGCACAACGGAATTGAATTTTGCTTTCAAAAAAAATTTGTTGGATAAGTGGGTTGTACATATTTTAATATTGTGGCAGTGAATTTGGGTAGGAATTCCTGATCCCTGCGATATTGACAGGATGTGTGTGTAGAGCCAGCAACGGCCGTATAATGACAAAACACACAACACCTGATATTGTAATGTAGAAATGGTTCGTGTAAGGACACTCGTGAAGGTCTATGAATCCAATGACCCGGTCCTGGTCTAATTTCCCTATAAACTATTGTGTGTAAGTGCTCGTAATCTATGATATTGGAAACTTAATACAGGCAGTGAAACCAAATTAGTGTATAAAAAAATAGTTAATAATATCTGCGCGCGTATCAGATTAGGCTAGCCTTAAATCCTAACTCCATGGTAAAATATTGACTCATGTTCGATAACTTATTTGTATTACTTATCGCGAAATGAGCTATATAATTATTTAGACTTACGTAATGTTACGGAAGTATCTCAACCGTAATTAATAATACGCCTTGTCTCGGACGATTCTTATAAGTAAGCAGCTTTTTTATATCTTTATGTAAATCTTTAGTAAGCAGCTTATATTTCTTTATGTAATTCTTTATTATCGACGACTCTCGTCTGTAAGCAGCTTGTATATCTTTATGTAAATCTTTAGTAAGCAGCTTGTATTTCTTTATGTAAATCTTTAGTAAGCAGCTTATATATCTTTATGTAAATCTTTAGTAAGCAGCTTATATTTCTTTATGTAAATCTTTAGTAAGCAGCTTATATATCTTTATGTAAATCTTTAGTAAGCAGCTTATATTTCTTTATGTAAATCTTTAGTAAGCAGCTTGTATATCTTTATGTAAATCTTTAGTAAGCAGCTTATATTTCTTTATGTAATTTTTTATTTAAATCCTCTCGCAACAGTGCTGGGTTATATAGTAATAATTAAATCCAATTGTTAATGCTTACGAGTATTTTATTTCATATTAAAATCATAATAATTTACATCTTATTTACACTTGTATAATTTAAAAATTTCCTTGAGAGAGCTGTCCGCTCTTGTCAAGGTTCTGGAGTCGTATCTGCTTCTGCTGCTGCTGCTGCTCTGGTATCGTCTGTGAAATCAAAAAAATGTTTTTCTTTTAAATCTTTCTCCAATAATGAACTTGATTGATTAAAGTTGTATGGCTTGTAATGCTCGTATAATATTTATACCCATCTGTTGCCTGTATGGAGTATGCTCATATATTATGGGCAGGTTTGTGTTGTTAATTCAATATGCCCATCTTTCTCATTGCTTGTATGGGTACAGCTGGTCTATTGTGAACAAAAACTTGTGTGGCCATTCACGTTGAATCGGTTATTTCGTAAACACGCAGAATTTTTAATTAAGTCATCTGATAGAGTTTAGCAATGGGTGTGGTAAAAATCGAGTGATATATTCGTGAGTTATATTTTGTGAATTCCATGTTCACAATATGTATAATAATAGTGTTTTGTATCCTTTTTTTTAGCTGTGACAGTAGCAAATCCTTTTATGGGAATTCAACTAATGGTGGCTTATGTTATTGTATGTATTATTTCAAATACCTATCAAATTATTTTCCGAAAAATATATTAGTTTACTAATAATTGATTAAGATATTAATGTTCAAAAAAAAAAAAAAAAAAAAAAAAAAAAAAAACGCATCTGAATATCACTAATTGCTAGGAAAAATTACGTTATACTTTTATAGTATTTACATCTCATTTTATGTCAGGTGTTTACGTTACCGACACAATGCTGACCACTTTGCTTTAATGAGTACATGAATTTGTAATTTTTCCTTTACATATTCTGATGCCTTGTCTGATAAATGCATGGATTCCATCCCCTATCAGTGTTGAATACAATGTAAATTTTGGGCATATTAATATAAATATATATTTTTCCCCTTTGTTATTTTTCTTTCGGAAAAACTAGCTATTTCATTTGACCCTAAATTTTTTTACCTTTATCATAGGGAGGATGTTGGTCAACTTCCGTTATGCAACAAATATTACTCGATACACTGTTGCTGCTTTTGAAATCATTCCTCATGTACGTTTATCATAATTTAATAGTAAAGGCTTGTGTAAAATATGTTTCTTGCTGATTTTCCTGACTTATAACATCAGGGGTCGAAATAAGATTTTTCTTAGTTGTTTTATCCCTTCTCTCCTCTCTCTTTTTTCCCTCCTCCTTTTGAAATTTTTGAAATTGATATTCCTAAGATTGCCTGTAACAGGGTTTGAAGCCTTTAGTTATTTTCTTGCTTCCAAAAATCCTCTAAATCCACGTCTTATATCAGCGATATTACAAAATAATCAACCAAAAATTGTTTTCATTGAAAGCATGTTGGAAAATATTGACCTGTAAAGCAAACGTTAATAAAAGGCGACCTTAGTAATATAATCATCTCAAAGACAAATTAATGAATTATATGGCCACACTTCAACATGTTAGAATACAAACTGGTATGAACTAAACATAAAAAACTTGAAAGTTTTTTAATGGATTAACAAAAATTAGAATTTTCTACATCTTGACCATTCCCACTGCATCGAGAGTTAAAATTCTCATAGAGATCCTAAAGATACATAAGTTAACAAAGGAAACTTTCTTTTAATCTAACTTTTGCATTAATGTGTGGGATTATTTTTTGCTTAATTTTATTAAAGATTCTTGCTTAACTGATTAAAATGGCTGCAAAAATGTTTATATATTTGCCCTTTTAATTAGAATCTTAACAATTAACAGTTTTATTTTTTAGGGTGATAAAGATTTGAGATTTGAGATCAAAAGATCATCTGGTGGTATTGCTAAGATGAACCTATCAATTTATTTTCGTAAGTGTCCAAGGTTATAAAAAATCCTGAATAAACAAAGGCATGGTATTTATTTTTTTTTTTAAATTGTATGTTTCCAAAGAAACATACAATTAATAAATCATAATTTTTTGGCAAATATGAAATTTTTTTCGAGGGCATTCTATATTCTATATTCCAGATTCTGTATTTTCAATAAAGGTGTGGCCGAAAACTTTTTAAATATGATTTTACCATATTATTTAAAAGAAAAGACCATAACAAGCTTCAATTAAAAATATTTTTGGGGAAGGTCCTGATATCCCCTATCTAGCCATTATATTCTCTCTTGACATGATAATATGTATAGTTAACACTGATTACCTTACATTCATGTTTGAAAATACATAGGATTATTTAAAAGTTTAGATTCAGATTATATTGTAATCATGGAGACATATCAGATTAGAGTAAATTAGTGTTATATGGGCAACTGGTTGACTTATTTTACCTATCTTAGATGTAATTAATGAATGCAATGGAGCTTTGCATTGGTGGTTCAGGCCTTGTCATAAGCAAACAACCTCCTGAGTAGTTAATAGCTTGTGTGAAGTAAATGGCGCTATTGTTCTTGCTCAACAATAAGGTGTTCTGTTATGGCCTAGCTAGAACTTCCAAGTACTTGGATATCGCGTAAGCCGATTTCGCACGTCTAAAAATGTTACTTTGTAACATATATCAACATATTGTACAGTGTATTGCATAATTCAGATAGTTTCACAATTTATTCCTGAGCGGAACAAGCTGGGGAACGTTCAAATGGTGAACTTCAAACACTAGTATTGAACTGCAATTCAAATGCTGCATTTCTCAGTCTTAACTTAGCTTGTCTGCTATGGCCAAAGGATTTTTTTTTTTTTTCAAATATTGCACATATTTTTTCCAAAACAATATTTTAATCAACCAATAATATCAAAACAAAATTCCTGCCAACCAAAGAATTGAAAAAACAAGTAAATTAAAAGTAGAGTAAAAAGTATTATATATATTTTTCAGATAATTAAAACATCAGCTGTAAGGTTAACCGCATACTCATAATATTCAGCAAAAATATCAACCAACTCTTATCATAACTTTAAATTATCAGTTGGTGAGATAAAGGTGTAAAAACGAATTTGGAGGTTTCTAGCAATTGTATTTAATATAACAATGGAAAACGTAAACCCAAACTGAAACAAAATTACATACCTTTTTTTAATGCTTCTTTTTTCCATCACTTTGATATGTATGCATATTTTAGCTTGTTTAAAACAAAATAATCTTTTTTTAATTTATTGTTTTTTATTCATCATGGGTTTGAAATTCAATTTTTTTGCACTGTGTGAACAAACTATACTTCTGAGAAATGAGCAGAAATTTTAAATAAAAGTATCAGCTATGGAAAGATAAACATACAATGGAACTACAATGGAGTTTAAAATAAACCTATGGATGTTAGTTAATTACTCAATGATATTCAAATATGTTTATATACTTATGGTGTTTAAAACCTACTTAAAAGATCAACTGAAATATATATATTTATGGCGGGAAGTTTATATCTTTCTAAATAAGATTATTTATTATAAAAAATTTCTTTTTTTTTTCTTATTCGTTTTCATTATGAAGAATCACAGTTTAATTATTAATTAGTTGGAATTATTATAACTAGCATTAAATATCTAAAAATACAGTGAATGAGCGCCAGTAAATTATATATCAAAAGATAAAGGATATTGCTAAAATAAGCAAAGTAAATAGAAGTATCATTTTTTTTTTGTTATGAGGGAGCATATTTTACAAAATATATTTGTGTTTACCCATGCGGTTTAATTATGATAATTATTCTGATTTTCGTAAAAATGGTAGAAGATAACGGTGAAATCTACTCGTCGATGATCAGTTAAATATATTTAATATATAAATATATTAATTGATAAAGGTATTTAAATATATTTAATTTTTTTCAATCAATAAATTCACACGAGCTATTAAACACTCAGGTAAAGTTAATTCACCCGAGCTCTACGCGAGTGTGAGCGACCGCTCTGAATTCATGGCAAAGCCTGGTGTTTAGATTATCAAATAACCTATATTGTTCAAATTGATCGCATTTGCATATAAATTATGAACTAAAATTTCAAGCATGTGACATTGGACTAATATTTCTGTTTTCATTTGTGAAAGGAATTGGTTTTTGATTTTGATCCTATTTAAACACCCAAAGCAATAAAAAATCTGATACTTATTCATCCAAAATATCATTTTCAAGGACTTGTTATCTTTATCCGTGACAATCTGGCTGAAGATCACGAAATTTTTCTTGAAATCCTAGAGAAATTGTGTATCTGTTTACGTCTATCTCTTCTACAATCAACTGGTATTATTTTCTTATACCGTTCTCCTTCCACACGGGCCTGCATATCCTAGCTCAGTTAATCATTATATATGAATGTCAGGCCATTTCAAACCAACAAGTTATAGTAAAATCAAACTATGAAATGAAAGAGTATATGTGATTTCTAAAAAGGTCTTATATGTCTCAATAGCTACTAAAGTTTCAAAATTATGACTGTTTGTAATCAAATTCCATTGACTTTCCTGTCAAAATCTCTTAACCTTTTTGACATGAAAGTGGGCATAAAAGTGAGTGTCAGGGAGTAGATCTTGACATTTTGAGTTCTAACTCAGCTAAAAAAAATTTAAAACCCTAAACACTAAATTTGGCAGTTTGAGAGAAAATTTGAAAAAAATTTTTTTAAGAAATTTTACGAAGGGCCTAAATATATTTCCAGAGTGTAACTTTTGGCAAAAAAGTTCTACACAACAATTAGGTGTCAAAAAACAATATTTAAAAAAGGTAAATTATTACTCCTATGCTACTATATTACTGGATCCAATTTTAAAGAAAATTTGAATAGCAATCTGATTACTTATAAATAGAAAAACATTTTTTCAGTCAGAAAAAACTCCAACATAAAATATGATAACAAATAACCACAATTTAAAGCAATGCTCATCATGTATAAAAAACCAATTGCTAATTTGAAAAGATTTATTACATGTTGTATCACCCCAAATTTCTACCCCAAAAAAAAATCCGGAATCTTGACATGAATTAAACTTTGCTAATTGATAGGGCGTAACTTTTGAATGAAAAGAAATGAAATTTTCAAGTTTTCACCAGTTTTAAGAATACCCACAACTCAGACATGTTGAGCACTCCCCGGTTTCTTTTTTAAGAATACTAATTGCAGTGAAATAAAAAACATAATTTTACTTGGTAAATTGTTTGTATCACTCTTTTGTAAAAGTTACTATATATTAATTTTATTTCAGATTAAATATCTTTAGAAGGGCTCTACAGACACATCTGGCTGATAGAAATTTATTTGCATACAAACAACTCAAACATGCTATATTAAATTTAGAAAATAAGTAACCTAGTTTTAAGGTTTCCTGCTAATTCTAGGCCTTTAATCAAAAGTTGTCCCCATTTGAAATTTTTTTTTTTGCCATGAAATTTTTCAAGTCTGCGGACGTTGCAATTGATATCTCTACTATAACTTGATTTATAAGTAATCTTCTGCCTTATAGTTATAAGTTTCTTTGGTTGAAGTTAAATTTTCTTGGTTTAAATTCTATAAGAAATTAATACACAAACCTAAGTTTGTGTATTAATTTTGTTTCATGGATTTGATATTTTATTGTATGGTCATTAAATTTTAAAAGCACTCAAATTAAATATATAAAAAGAATCGCTTTTTCCTAAACTGTCCTTGCATAAAGGGTCATACATTTAAATTTTTCATACTATAATTGGATAAGTCAAGAGGAAATGAATATAGGTATTTCAATTATAGTTATAAATTACTACTAGTAAAGCAAATTTTTTTATTCCTACCTCATATGACTATAACATTTTTTAAAATTGACGTTAAGAATGATTTTAAATTTTTTGTCCTTAAATATATGATTTTATTTTTCAAGGATTTGCGGCTTTTCTGATAGTATCACTGTTTTAGGCAATATGTCACAAAGATTTCTTTTTCTTCTTTTTTCAAACAATTATTCATTCTACAAGCAAATTATTGTTTTTCTTTGTTTTTTTTTTTTTCTTTTTCTTTCTTACCAATTAATTTTATTTATTTTTCATGATCAGATATGATTTTATTAATATATTAAATTTTATTAATTATCATTCCAACTTTTAGGTGATGATAACACTGTCAGTGAAATTGTGAATAAACATCCTATAGGTTACTATACATCGCAGATTGATAAAGACATACTTGTAAAACACCCGCAACTTCGAGTGCTTCTTTATGGCTGGAAGCGAGGAGAAATTTTTAATTTTATTGTAAGTCATGCATGCTCCTGAATTTATTTTTGGATTTTGGTGAAGCTGGAAAAACATTTTCGATTCAGGACGTGTATGTGCTTTTGTCGCCCACTAGTTTTAAAACAGTAGTTTGTTTTCGTAGTTTTGAACAATTTTTTCTATTCATGAAAGCCCCAGACCTGTTAAGGAAACAAACTTTAAGGTAGCTTAGGCAATAGTGTATTTAAATTTGAAATTTTCTTTAGAGTTCCTAAAAAGTCTCAAAAATATGGTTTAAACTACAGGATTTAGATAAGAATTTTTTACTGATAGAAAGTTTTTACAAAAGTAGGCTCTAATTAAAATTTCTTTCGAATATTGTAAAATTTTATAACAGTACATCTAAGAAGTCAGCTGAACAATGTAAATAATTTTTTTGTCATTTCTAATGCAGATATTTCTGTTTATTGTTTTTTTAACCAGTCAGGTCAGGATGCAATGACCGATGTATGTAACAAATGTACCTACTAATTCATTGTGAAATTTTATATTGTAAGTATGTCATAAATCATGCGGTCATTTAGATAGCCATATGTAATAAAAGGAATGGAACAGCAGTGACTAATCTCATTCATCTTTTTTCATTGAGACCGTATGTAGAGGTGTGTTCATAAATTGGTCATAAATTTTCATGGTTAGGCCTGCCTCTCAAATCATATTTTCATTTTCGAAGGCCTGCCAATGAAAGCGAATTTCAATAGTAGTGTATGTATAGATGTAAACTTGCAGTTTTACATAACTTTTATGGACCTAGAATAAAAATATAAAAATTTTATTTCTATTTAGATTACATCTTCACACCCTGATCAAGATTTCAATCTGGTATATTTTCTGATCATGTTTATGGTGTAAGTTAACTTTATATA
>JAUZNK010073916.1:0-30318 GCA_035046665.1 Euphysa ruthae | reverse complement strand
AGGTTGTATTTATTTACAAATTGTAAAAGGAGCTTAATAAAAACGTCTTTTTCTCCCATTTTTAGCCTCCAAATTTATTTGAAGATTTCATAATTTTTTCAACTTAAAAGCTGATTATTTTAGATTGTACTGTATAAAATTTAATAATTAACCAATTAATATTATACGTGGTTATTACACATCTGATACATAAGCACCGTTCAAGTGAACAGAAAACATTAATAAACATGTTACCCTTAGCATTTTGGCGTGAGAATTTGTACCTTTTACTTCTCCATGACAAGTTCCAAGCAAAATATTTACTTGAAAAGCGTGCATTGAAGTTTTTTAGTTTTTATTGTATACTTGATTACATAAATAAAATCATTATTTATGTTATAAACAAAAAAACGAAAACCGAATGCCACGAATTAAATTGAGTCGAGAGAGCCTTTAAATTAAATTATCTTTAAATACAAAGAATATCTCTCAAAATCCCTGATATTGTATATTTGTTCGTTTCGTAATGAATAGAATGGGCGGATTGTCAAATCCATTGTGTAATAAACTGCCTTCATTAGTTGCGCTATCTATGAATAGAAGGTTATTTCGGGATTTAAATGGTATCTCAAGGAAATAATAAAATAAAGCATCATTTAGTATTTTGCCAATAATATTCAATATATTTTACTGAAACAACGTCGAATATTATCTCACAAATATAAACAAGTACAATCACATTTCAATACAAAAACCTAAATGTTAGTATATCAGACAATGGCAAGACAAGCAGGCTAATTATGTTATTATATTTTACTCCACAGATTTGAAAAAAAAAATTTAATTTGTAAAATATAGATGTTGTTCTAACAAAAATGATGTTGGTTAAGGGGTGTTTATATAAGAGGAAAAGGTGTTTTTATAAGGCGAATGGGTGCTTATACAAAAGCCCAATTGTTGACAGAATTATTATCGTGATAGGAATATGTTTATTTTACAACAAAATTTAGTAATTAAAAAAAATAATAAAAATACCCCTATATCCTAGTTGCTCCCGGCCAATAACCCTAGGAAAGTTACTTTTCATGAATATATTACCATATTTTAAAGTAGCTTATTTTTTATATTTCTCCAAATAATATGGAAAATTTTAATTATTTTTTTCTTTTTCGAAATTAATTCTTCATCTTTAACATTATTCTTCATGGTTAAAATTCCTAGATTGATTGTAACTATCAATAATTATAAATTTCTTGGGCTTATAATTAAGAATAGCCACTGCAGTCGACAAAAAATTATTATTGTTTCCAGTTTACACTTTGACATGGACATTATTCCTGAAAAAAACCTATCAAAAACAGCAATCCTAGTTTCAAAACTGCGCTGACAAAGATCTTTTTTTTATAAACCCATTTACTTGTTGCCCCACTACCATGGGATCAAATATAGACTTTAAGTCTTTTTTTGAAATACTGCCTAACTCTTAAGTCCTAATTAACCTTAAATTCTACCACACCTGTCCAAATTTCAAAAATACATACTTATCCAAAGAAAATATTCAAACTATTTAAATTTTTTCCCAGCTTAATATCATTGAACTTTCAAAAATTTTAAAAATACTGAGTTACTAAACCATCTTCAAACACCTTTCCACTTCAAGACACCATAAAAGGGTTTCAAATATCACAAATATCATCAGATATTTAGGGAAAAAAATATTTTGAGTGGTTAGCTTTGGTAGCTCCAGGTATATAAATTAATAAAAATGTATATGTCGTATATACATTTTTGATACAGATAATTTACGATAACTTATGATACAGATAATTTATGATAATCTATGACTGTAATTTAAATCATAAGAATGCATGAATTTTTTTTAATCAGTCGATGCAAGGATATAAGCCTCTACTAGACAGAAAGCTAAAACAATAGATAAAGATAAAGCAAGTTTTACACAAACCGAGTAAGATGCCGGTTAAAATTAAACTTAAAGGATTGGAGATCTTAATCGGAAGGAAAGCAATTGGAAGTGCCCTAAAGAAGACGAAAAAACTGGTTGCGATGAGCAATTGCGGCCGTAATCGCTGGATAAAATCATGATACTTTTGAGGGAATATAGGCATCGAAGCCAACATGAAGCCAAGAAACAATTTCCTTAGCATATTCCTCTGTGTCAAGATTAAAAATGTGCTCGAGAGAAATATCAAGGAGTAGATCATAAAAGCTGTCCCTGTCTCCATGGTGATAAGAAAACATTTTCTTATAGGTAGGTGGCTGATGGGAAAATATGATGTCAAAGTTAACCAATATGGTCAGAATTTCTTAAAGGACTAGAGACATATGTCTTACAGAAGTCAGGATACAATGAAAGGAATAGATCAAGGAGAGAAGGTTCCTCATTGACCAGTAAGACGAGCTGGAGAATCAACTAGTTGAATTAATGAGTGAGTTGTATCGAGGTTTTAGGTGTCGATAGTAAAAAGGCTAATAGTCCAAGAGAAAGCCTGTCAGTGTGGTGGACGTTGAAGTCCCAAAAAACATATATTATGAAAACCTTGTTAAAATTTTCAGAAATGGAGTTAAAACGACAAAAGATAATTGCTCAAATGTAAAGAAATTAGACTTAAAAAAGTACGATTCATCGAGGTTTCCAAGAGAGATTTCATGAGTTATAGGCAGATTGTCACAAAAAAGATGCCAAGGCCATGCATGTGAAATTACAAGTCCTTGCGATTGATAGGAAGGTAACCATGTACAATGGAGTCAGAAAAAGTTACGGAAGGATCAAACTTTGTTTTACAAATTTCCAAGATGTCAGGTGATGAACTAGAGAGGAAAGATTCAACATAAAAAATTTTACTGCAAAGAACAAGGATGTTGGTGTGCGACAGGGATAGACAGATGTGGGTGATATTTAAAGACATTCGTTTTTATAAATTTTGTAAAGTATGGTTTAAAGAAAACTAAAAATATCAAAAAAAACTTTGGAGAATTAATTTCTAACCATGACCCACATTAAGCATGCACCATATCTCAACAGTTCTTTAAAAAGTACCCGCATAATACCACAACCAATTTATAAATCGATCTAAATTTTTAAGAAACCAAGTATACGTGTCTGTATTAACACTTTACAAGATATTTCTATAGATTATATAATTTGAGCCTAAAAATTTTCTTTACTTTATAACGTTTTTTGAGATTCCCGTTGAATTACTTGGAAAGCTTAAGAAGCTATTGTTTGATTTCCTGAGTAAGTAAAGATTAAAGTACATAACATTTCGTAACAGTTTTTTCGATTCACTTTGTTTCATATAAACATGTTTTCTATAAAAAAAATAGAACGAAGAACGAAGCTGTGTTTATTTTTATATATATCTTTTTTATATTCATTTTCAATTCCATTTACTTTGATTTGTTATTGTTTATACATGACACGAACACTAGGAAAAGGATATATAATAGTTAGTTAATAATATCGGCCCTTGCTTGAATTATTTGTTAATTCTGTGAGATCTGTGCAAACGTTTTCTTTCAAATGATTGTAATTTCTAACGTGAGGATGAAGACTAAATTGTCATTTAAATCTAAATTTATTTTCTATCAACATTAGAAAGTGAGATTTAATATTTCATACACAAATTTTTCACAAGCATTGTTTAAAATCAACATAGCATCTATGTTACGAGAGTTTGAAAAGTCAATAAAATCGTTTTACTCGCACAGTTTTTTTTTGGAGATTTACTCAACAAAAATACATTCCAAGTACGTATAGTATTTTATAGCTAACCAGCCACATAACCCAACTAACTTTCTATTTTACCCTAATGATTAATTCTCCCAAGTAAGAGTTGAATAATTAGAAGATTAGGTAATTATCTATTTTTGCTCTCATAAATCTGCGACATTCATACATCAACCTTGAAGAAAGAAATTCGCTTGGAACTGACTACTCAAAAAGCAATAAAACACCTGGAATTTTTTTCGCAATATTTGTCCTTAATGTGAAGTTGGTGAGTATATTTTCTCAGTTCAAGCTCTCGGAAAATAATTTTTAGTTTAATTTATTTTCCAGCGTCATATTTACGTAGCGATTAAAAAAATACCCATCTCTTTGAATTTATTTCTGCGATTTAAGGCAAAAACTGCAAAAATTTCTACGCGAAAATTTCTTTCCGTGAAAATATCTTCTGTTAAGGAGAATATAATAGTTATCATTCTTTTAAAGTGAGTAAAATATTAACTTTTTTTCAAAGATTTTAATAGCAATATGGATATAAATGAATCCAGATTTTAAAAGCAAGATATAGAACATGACGGTAAATAATTCCCCTGTTCCGCCTAAGTTGCGTTAAATATTGAGTGCGGCCTTTATGGAAACAGTAAAAATATTTGTTTGCAAATGAACAATATTACCGATATGAGGGCTATATCAGTCGTCTCGTACCCTAAACCAATGTCACTGGATGTAGTATAACAGTACCCTAAAACCCTAACCCTAAAGCTATATTTTTTGAATTATCTTGCAGGGTAGGACGGAGCAGGAGAACTATTTACCTTCTTCTAAATATAGAAGGAAAAAATAGAAAGTGATTTTTGATAAAATCTACAACATATAGTATCAAAGAAAGCAACAATAACTGTATGTTTGAGAAATAGAATTTCTAAATTCTTGATAAAAAAATTTGTTTATTGCACATTAGGAAATAATATTCCACCCTTATTCCAAACAAATTTTTGATTTTAACCCTATTCCAAGATATTTTCAGACTATCTGTATATATGCGAAAATTCTAAAAATTAAAAAACATTTTCGTTCAGGTCTATTGGAAATGGAACGGTAGCTATAATAATTTATGCTAGCATCCTTTGAATATACAAAGAATGCTTTTCCGTCTATAAATACGCAAAATATGTAGCCGTACAATAAAAAAAAAAAAAAAAAACCAAAATCAAGCAGTTAAAAAAGCCGATCCAAGCTACGAAATTTAACAATATAATCCTGGGAAAGATTACATATGTTTAACTGAGACCCTAGATTAAATGAATTTATATAAACTTTATTAAATCATCTTCTTAATCGCTTCCCACAAAATATTGTCAAAACTGGTTCTCTGCACTATCTCAAAGAATATCGCTCTGTCTATAGCTTGTAACTAACATTATCATATTTTTCAAACCAACCTTCCCCAACAAATTATAATTGTAAATTAAAATTGAATTATTTTCTACTAATAATACTGCTGTTATTTCAAGCCAGCAATAACTCTACATAAGCTCATTTTTCATATCAAAAATGTTTAATTGCATTTAAAGGCATAAATCCTGCTTAGATTTTTTGAAAGCGTGAAAAATTTAGTAGTCTTTTGCGCACCATTAAGAAAAAAATATTTTTTATCATTAAACATCAAATTTTATTGCTTCCAGTTATTTTTTTACTCAACTCACCATTATATAAGTCATGGAATATTATTCCAGTCATCTCTTTCTCACCACAAAATGAAAATATTATTATTTCTCCTAAAAAGTTAACCCTTATAAAGAATAACAACATTACACAATCGAGTGAGAGATTTTGGGGGCTTATTATGTTTGATTATACCAAACCACGTGCGCAAAGAGCTATAACTATCTAATATCGACTCTCTAGAAACTTCAATGCTTTAGAATAAATAAAGTATTCTAAAAAAAAAAAAAAAAATCTATTACCACCCGGTGATCAGTTATTATACCTGATCACCGGGTGGTAATAGTGCCCAAATCGACGATTAGATTAAATTTTTATAGGTCAACGATTAATAAAACAAATAATTAAAAATTTAAGTGTTTTCCTCAGTGTAAACAATTTTTTTATTAATTATTTTAGTAATTGCTTTTTTATAAATATGTAAAAACTAGTTATAAATAACTCATCAGTTATAAATAACATACTCATAGTTATAAATAACAATGCTAGTAAGCATTCACGGAATTAAAAGTAGCAACTATTAAATCAAAGTTAAATTAATGGAAAGTGAATCAGAGCTCGATTAGCCGGGGGACTACTTAGAAACATCCTGTTTTATTTGGATACGATAACTTGACTTTTTTATATAAACCGTGTATATAAAAGGATTACATAAATGAATTCCGCCAACAAGAATAGGAAGTCCAATATCACCAGTCAACATATATCAGATCAATATTTGACTGCAAATATAGAAACTGCCATAGCAACTTGCATGAATGATTAAAAGTGAATAGCAAACATTCTCAAACATGCATTAATCTATTTAGGACACACAAGACACATTTCCCACTTTTAATGAAACCGCACTTTTTCTCGTAACGTTTTCAGTAATAACTACACAAAATTTAAAAAAGTGTTATTTAGAAGTGTTAAGCTATTTTTCATAAAACTTTATTTTTATGTAAAAATAAAACTTAACAACTTTCTTTTTTTTTTGACTCTGCAGAAAGTTCGTGCCCATTTTTGGGCCGAAAGTTGAGGCGAAACTTGTGCCTATTTTTTCATCTTTGTCTCGCCTCCCCATTTCTTTATTAATAATATTTGATAATATTTTGTTTTTTGTTGAATTCTGTCGCAGTTTTCTTCTATAAACAATTACCATATACTATTTTTAACTTTGGCTTACCAAAAAGCTTGTCATGCTTTCGCAAAACTTTATATATAATGATTAGAGACGGCTAATTTTTTTTTCACTCAATTTCAATCTGAATTGAAAAGTCGTTTTTTCTAAGCCATTTGAAAAGCGTACGTCTATTATATAAATTTTTGGATTTATTATTAAGCTATTAGCACGTTGATTTAAACAACTTCCCTACCGTTGCATCATTTCCGGAAAAATTATCATATTATGTCTCTATAAGAATCCTAGAAACATTGATCCCTGGAAATGTGAAATTTCACTCCAAAACCAACGAAATGGTCTGAGAAATTAATTTTTAAATACCTATTAATTAATTTGAGTCTAAACCGTTCAAGAAATTTTGACTTGAACATGAATGGTCTGGACTGATAGGCCAGTTATAATATAAGTGAAAAGAACTTGTGTACTAGGTAAAAAATTTGTTGATTTTCCGTTACCATTTTTGAGATTTTCTCATCATTAAGCGCAATCTACACTTATGGAGACAAAGTGAATTATATCATAGACTGGTATGAGAGGATAAACAGAAAGCATCAAAATTTATAGTAATTTCAATTAAAAAAATATCAAGAATATCCGTTTACGGCGAGAAACGCCATGAATAATAATTTTAAAACCATTTTGGTTTCTAAATCGTGTAATAATCATATATGAAATTTTTAATTTCTGGAAACTGCGACATATATATATATAACTTCTAGAATTATTGTCTTAATGATGTCAGTTCCTTTGATAAGAAATTTTAAATATTATAATACATTTCCTCTACTTTCCTCTCTTTTATAAATTTTTCCTTAAATTTATTCTTTCTAAAAGACTAAATTATTTAGGGCGGTTCTACGACATTAACCCCTGGGACATTCACCCCTGAGACAATCACCACGGACCAATCATTCCCGACAACAATGACTCCTGGAGACATTATAATCCTTTAAATATCCATTATTTACAACGCACGTAGTTAATCCTTTAAGTTTGACATACATAAATAAAAAAATCCTTCATATATTTATGTTGTGAGCAATACCCCGCAAGTAGTCTAACGGTGCCTGATTTGCACAATTCGCCACTACAGTCGTTATGTTGGCGTTTACATGCGTGAACACAGGATTCGGATTCTTTGGTGGACTCCCCTGAAGAATCTTAACAAAATTTACCCTGGAAAGATTGTTATCAGGTTTTATAGCGCCGATTAATTTCTATAAATTTGCGTGGCGACAACCAACATGGCCATTCAAGCTATTATGCCAACCTTCAATGGCGTTTTTGGTTCCGTCTACAAACCACTCGGAATTGTTTTGTAGCGCGTTTAGTTTTTCATGTGACGCAAAATCTAAAATTCTATCTTGATGATAGAGATAGTGATAGTTGTTATACGTAAAGTGGGGAACGAACAAATTGCCGAGATAAAATTTCCAGATGGATCCACGTGGCGTGTCTTGGAGTACTTAGAACGTCCATTTGCGCCTTAGAAATTCGCTCAACCAAACAACCAGGCCAATTTAGCGTTGCATTTCGCGGTGAGTTTTGCTCAGAAACTCAGGGATAAAATGGAATTTCTGCCAGAGATGGAACGCGTAACCTTTAGCTCCGCAGTCGACCACTATGCCAACTCCGCTTAAATTGATCACCACTGTCCAATCGAAGAAAGGGTGCTAAATTTTTCGTCGTTGTGTATTCCTCGGGCAATGGATTAGGAAGAGTATTTGCTTCTTCACGTACGCGTATCCATCTGCTAGTATTTTGTTTCGGTCTTGTGATTTCCATATTAGATGTAGAACGACATAAAATGACTTGTAACACATCGTTACAAGTCTAATTAGCACGCAATTATTAATGATTATTAATTAAAAATTGTCTTCCGACTTGTAACAGATCGTCACAAGTTTAATTATGTAACAAAGCATAATTAACACGCAATTATCTAAAAATTATCCTCCCAAACATAAGTTCGATGACGAAATACATTTTCGTTACCGTTATTGTCTTCCGTGGGTTAATATCGTTGGGGGTTTATGTTGTCTGGCGCTAGCGGTTATCGATATACAGGTTTCATGTCAATATCACTCATGGATAAAGATATTAAAACTGAAAAAATAGATCTACTAATAAATTACAAAAAAAACACTGCCAAGCGCGGTTTCACCATATTTTTAAATAAAAATTTGACAAAAACAAAGTAAGTTTAAGAAACTCCATCAATTGTCTTGAGGATCATTGCAAAATTGGTTGAAAAAATAAGTTTCTTCTTGATTTTCAGTCAGAACGAACTTTTAGATATTCCATAGCTACAGATTGATATGGAAAAAATCTCACCTTAATTTATATGGAAAAAAAAAAAATTTAATATCGATTATTGACAAAAAAATTATAGTTTCCCCTGCTTACATTCGCATTTAAGATTAATTCGTGTTGTTACAGAACATTTATGGGATTTTAGGATAGCAATGACAAATATAAGGTGTAAAAAATTTCACGCAAGTCAATCCAGTTTAATTTTTATAGTAACTCTCTTAATTTAGTATCTGTAGACCAACTCTACCGGATAGCAAAAAAGTTTGAACCTCTAATAATCATTAAACGTTTACTCTCATTCAGTAAGTGTAAAACATCAGATAATAGGTGCCAGATCTCGCTTGGGGCTCTGTCCTGTAACTAATTTTGTTGGTGATTTATCTAGGTTGGAGGTTTAAAGTAGCTACAGTTTCGATTTCGCTATGAAAGACAGTTCCATATTTTTTTTTTTGTTCAGCTCAGCTGTTTTAAAGTAGAAGGGTCTAGAGTGATATAAATCGCCTATCACACAAATTCTCTTAATTATTTGATCGTTTTCCTGGAAAATTTATCAAACAATTTTTAATCCTAAATCTTAGAAGCATCCAGCGATGTGCCTGGCGTTTAGGATTTTAAGCAAATAGTGTGACTCGTCTAATTATCGACGTATAGACGAACAGGAGTAAATTCATACACCTGAGGGAATATTTCATAAAAAAGGTTCTGGGTAATACTAGGGGTTGCACGTCCCAACGGACGATGTCTTTTAGTCCTGACCCAAGTAAAAAAGCTACAGAATTTCTTTTTTCACGAAAGAAAGATCTAGCTATTTATCAATTTTGGTTTTTCAGTAAGCCCCCAGTAACGTAAACTTTATTTAAATACATGTTGGTTTGGACATTGGTGAAAATCTTAATTTCAATTCCCGTTAGGAATCCTAAGGCGAAGCAAAGTGTGAGTTTATTCTGTATTATACAGCTGCTATCTTTACTATTGTCGTAAAAAATACCAATAAAGAAACCCATGTTGTACTTGAAAAAAACAAAAGGAATAGGAAAACAATGATTAACGGTATATCCTTTATCGTAACATAAATGCAGTTGAATTTCACACTTTTTTCGGACTGTTATATTAATTTTGCGGCATTAAGAGTGAATTTTCAATAAGAAAAATTTAGATTCACGATTCCATGTACATCTAACACATTTAACTTCCATGCAATGATCTTTTTAAATCCTTAATATTTTTATAATACTTCTATTTCATTACTTTCGTTCATCCTGTCACGAGATGGAAAAGATGGAGAAGTGACAAGGTCGGGATTATTAATAGAATCCTTAAAACCGTCACTCTAAACTTGTGTAAGTATCTGTCAAGGTATTTTATAGCTGATGAGACTTTTTACCCTTAAAATGGTTGTATTGGCTTCAGGAAATAAGAATTTAATAGTTCTGACTTCCATCTATGCTGATGTTTTCGTCAGTAAAAACCAAGGGAAAAAACCAAGCATTCATATCTTTTGACGATTACGTGGTCAATCACACTCTACAAGAGTGAAGCAAAATGTTGGCAAATAAATTCATTTGATTTTATTTTTGACTTAGCACGCGTTAATTTAAAAATTTTATCAACAGATAACGGTAACAAACGTTTAATTTCGGTTTTAGGTTTGAACTGGGAAAAGCGCAAGTATTACCACTTCACGACGTGTCTAGCGTGTGAAAGCACAAGTATTACCACTGCACGACGTGTCTAGCGTGTGAAAGAAAAATAAATTTAGGTGAAAATAAATAAATATATTCATTCGTGACGGTACTTAAAGTTTACAAAATGTTTTTAATATTCATATTACATTTGAAATATTTTGATTTATTTCATAGAGTATGTTTTTTAGGGAAATTTTATTCTTTTTGTCTCTTATTTCAGTTAGTTCACCCCAATCTTATGGATAAACGAGTGTTATGTGTCAAAAAACATAAGCGATATTTAAACACTATCAAACTGTTAAATTTCTAAACAAGTTTTTATTGTATTACGCATTCTAGGAATTTTGATATTCAATAGGTTTAACTTCGTTTTGTATTCAATTTGATTTCGACAATGTTTTTATAAAATTCATCAGATCAATACCATTTCACTGCCACTATTCTTCCTTTACTTAATCAAGGACTCTATTATATCGTTTACTAAGCGTTATACGATCTTTTTACAAATCGATTATTTTAGAAAAAACTTGGAAAAAAATAGTCACGTGATAAAATCAAATGAAAAAGTGTTAAATTAATAACTCTTATACTTTTACTGGAGAAAGTTTTAAATCATATCTCAAATAATGCACAAAAGCTCTTTTATCTTCAACTTCGATATAATTAACCATAAAACGAAGATGGTGCAAATATATTTAACTCCACCATAATGATATATTAATCTAATAAAATGCGGCTTGTGGTCGTATATTTTCACAAAGAAAGGGGAATTTGGACTTAGATTTATTATTTACCTTGCCCCATATGTAAAAATATTCTTTTGACTATTTTGAAGCAAAATAGCTTTATTGGTTAATATTTTGTTAAATTCTTGCCTTAAATTTGAGAAGTTTAGGCAAAGAAATTGCTTCCAGAAAAAAAATATTCATAAAATTATAGATTCAGCTTCAAATCGGTCAGAATAAAGTTTATTGCATACATTTTAGAATATCTTACCATTTTAGTTACTGTGCAAATAAAAACTTTTCACATTCTAGTTTAAGCAATTAAAAATAAATCAATTAGTAAGCAATAAGTACTAACGTCTTGCTGCATTGACATGAAGACTATCTCTCAAACAAACACATAAATAAATATATATTGTTTTGTCATATTTGAAACCATAATTCACATTTCAGGAATGTTGAAATTAATTAAATAAATCCTCACATCAACAATGATGAGGAATATCAAGGAAACAAGCGTGTATTTCATTTGTGAGGTTTAGTCGAAAGAAAAAAATAGTACATAACAATATTTTTTATGAGATAAATGTCAAAGAGAAACACCGGTAATTAAATAAAATCAATGCAAAATAATTAACTTTCGTTAGTATATTTCCGCATGGGAGAAATGACCATGGTAGTAGCATTGCAAAATATTTTTCTTAATTTAGCTACAGGAAGTTATTAATGGATAAAAATTTAAATTTAACTCCAAAATGGATTTATTACTTTAACCTTAGTTTTTTCAAGAACTAAATATTTTGTTTTTATAGGCACCTCATTTATAGCAGCATTGAGCCTCAAAAAGTTGTTTTGTTAGTCTCAAAATCTCTTGCTTCTGGAGATAAGAGTCTTAAAAGATCAAAAACATTTTCAAGATACTAAGCCTCAAACTGTCAGCGCATGATCTAGTATGATAATACGAGCTGAAAAAAAATTCTTCTCTATGAAAAAACAAGGATATAAAAGAGTTAAATTTTTTGAAAACATTTTTAAATATACGAAGTTTAATCTTCAAATCTTCTCTAAAATAATTAAGTCTTATCTAATATAAGTTGGCTCTTAACTGTGGCAGACTTGAATATAAAATGAATCAAAAAAGTCGTTTTTACGCAAATGGCTCGGAATTCCTATATTTCAAGTTAATTTCACATATATTTCTCCATAGATAAATTTAAATACAGAAACTAACTTTAAGATCTCTTTTCATTTAATGTCAAGTCACATACCTTACGAACTTCCTTTACCTTTAAAATTTTCTAGCTTGCAAGCCAATATATAAATATTCACTATGTCCAACACATGATTACTATAAAGACGCCATAAAATTTGCTAAAAGTTCGACAAAAGGAAAAATAAAAACCCAGTTCACAAGCAACTCACCTGTCATCAAATTTATATGCACATAGAGATCAAAAAAATATACATCATCTTTGGGATAGACTTTAGACTCCCTTATAACAACACATTCACAGATTTTTTTTTCACGATATTTATATAACACCCAAATAATTGCATATCGTTATTTTTCGTTATGCATAAAGCGACAAACGTTTAGGCATTTTGCAGGGGGATTTTCTACTGCACTAAAAAAAAATGGAATTATGTTTCAAATTATATAATTTTATAATTTGAAACATAATTCCATTTCATTAAACATTACAAAAACTATAGCTCAAATTGAAAATGTGAAACTCAACTTCAATCTACTTTAACTCATCACAATCATACCCGCTGATCTCAAAATACCTGACAAGGTTATCAAGCAAGGACAAGGTCTTTTTATGTATTAAAGTTTATAGCAGTATTTGAAACACTTTGTCAACCAACTGAAAAGAATACCTAGAAAAGTGCAATAAGAATTACTCTAACTTATTTTTAAATCAACTTACAAAACCTTAAAATATATTAAAATTACTATATTTTCTGTTTAAGAGCCAAAATTTTGAGTAATCCTGACTTGATTTGTCGTTGAATTTCTCTTATATACACTATATACATTATTTTCAAGAGAGTAGTGCATTCATTATAAAATAAAATTTGTAATAATGTTACAATAAATGAATAAATAAAGTTGTTGTTGTTATTTTTATTATTAATTCATTAATGTTGTTTCATTAACATCATTTTGCTGACTACGGAGCGGCTTTCACTGCCCAAAAAAAGCAAAAATAAAATTCCACTGAATGCTTTTAATCAGTGATGCGCATGATCAAATTTGATAATTCGAAAGTTTAATTTTTTCGATGAACATACTTTATGTTTTATACATTACTTACGTAAATTATTATTATTTATTTATTTATTATTATTTTATATTTAAATGTCATTTTAATACTACCAATTTAAATTAATAAATTAATTGAAATTAATAAATCGTCGTTTTAATCAATTCAAATTTAACATTTAACAGAAAAAGAAATAAAACTGAAGTATTCTAAACGATGGAATCACAAATTAAAACAGTTGTTAAAGTCTCGTTAAATCAAAGGCGGAGCTAGGGAATTACAGAACTACAAAACACTTGCTTCAAATAAAATCTAGACAATGAAATAAATTTTAAAAAATGGCTAAAAATACCAATATATTCAACACTTAACAACTAGGTCGTTTGAGATGAAATCTTCATGAGAATATAGATAAAGGAAATTCATCATGGGAAAGGCACTAGATTCTTTCCCAAGTAATATTTAAAGTTTCTATACAAGATATCTTAACAATACATTAGTTAACAACGCAAATTTCCTAAAATCGAAACATCAGTCTACTTTTACCTGCACGTTTTGTATGCAACCACGAACCCTTGGAAATGTAGCTTCTAGATGCAAAATATCAAAGGGAAAAATCGCTACAACTGGCGTAATGAGTTAGTATAACAAAATATAAGGCGAGCATTGCATAATGTCGCTGATATTATCTCGCTGACCATGTAGAATTTTGGCCATCATACAAGATAACGGGAGACTTTAAAGATCATGTCTTGTTATTTAACACTATTACAAATTTTAGGTCTTTGAATGCATTTTTATTTCCTTTAATATATTTAAATTACGAGTGAGCATGTTTATGGCGTCAATGTTATCATAATAAAAGAGTAACTAATTAAACTGTTCTCGCAATCTGATAGATTGCTTAGGAGATAAGCTTTTATATCTTGAATTAGAGCGAGAGATCTTAGATGATGAATCGTATGAAGATTAAAATTGTTTTAAAACATATCAGGGTATCTCTCTGAAAGAGATTGGTTTATCAGAAACAATAATGTGAGAAATCACGCTTTTTTTTGTGTCCATGTTTATCCTGACTTATTTGCAATTAAAGAAAAAAGCTTGTTGCAATTTAAATAAAATATGTATATAAATAAAAAAAAATTGGCTTCCATATCATTTCCTTATTCATGGAAAAACAGCCAGTTATTTTAGTTGATTAGAGAGTGGAACTAATAATTCTTCGGTTGTGAGTTATATGCCATACTAATCATCCTGTTTTAACCTTGAATTTCAAGAAACATGTGAATGTGTGAAAGTCTAGAATCTACAAATTTCTATGCAGTTTGTTATGCCTTCTTGGGATTTCAAATTAATTACATAACATTCATTGCTCCGAAATTAAAAATTCGGTGTTCCAAAAATAGTATACACTATAAATATAAATATATAAATATAAATAAATTAAAAGGCGAAAAAGCTTTTGCTCCATACTTTCAACGAAATGAAAATTTTTCGTTATGTAAACATGTTCTTCAAAACAATCAATGCTACCAAAAAAAGGGTATTTTTATAAGCTTGGCTTAATATATGTAGATATTGCAAGTGCTTTTATTTGTTGTTGACATAAATAAGCTCAAAATCACTGTGGCATGATACAAAATATCATCCCATCCCATCAATGCTTTCCGTTGAAAAAATGATTTTTATCGCACATCTTATTAATGCCATTAAGAGTAAATTCCCTAAAAAAACCAAATATTAAATGACATGCAACTTTTAATGACACTCTGAACTGAACATGATTTTATGTTGCGAAAAGCAGAAGAAGATTAGTTGGAATGTTTCTATCAAAAGACTAAAGATTTTTGGTATTGGATTATTGCGGCTATAATGACTAAGGTGATAATTGTTAATTGATACTTGCCATTTTAACAGCCGTTGGCTATGAAGTAAATTTGAAGAATTTTGTGAAATTCGGTTAAAATCTTGAATTCAATATCAATTGAAATATCAAGTTTCTTTCCCACCAAAATGTTAGATTTTTAAATAGGACATTTATGTTCAAAAAACACATCTTTTATTTTCAGTGTTTGTTGACTGCGTTTACGGTCAAACCATCATCTAATTTCGAGCAACATATTACACCAGAATTTATATGGTATTAATTATTTAATTCCATACACCAATGATGGCGTATGGCTGTCCTCGTCATGTGTCCCAAATTTGAAATATATGTATCTATAAAAAAAAAAGAATAAATAATAACAATAATGATAATAACTATACAGCGGCGAAGGGAATATGAGGTGATCATACATTCAAAGAACAGGTTTAAAGAAAGCAGTTGGAAAATTTTTAGTTCTTTGGCTATCCAACAGCAACTGAGGTGCTTGGTTGTTCCCGCAATAAAGACAGGTGAAATCTTCGCAAATTTATATGCTTATTTTATGTTATTACGGACAATTGATCGATTTGCCGGCAGTTTCATAGAGATTATGAGGCTTAAAGGTAAATTCTGTCAAATTTTTCTCCTAGAAATTGAAAGACTAACTTAGAATGGTATTTCCAAAAGAGAATGTCAAAACCTACTAGGAATACAAGTAGTTTTTTTGGATTAACAACCAAAATATTTAAAAAAGGAAACTACTATTAACTGCTACTAATATTTCGTTTTAGAATAGCTGCATCCATAGAAAGTTTGCAATCACTATCTTCTCATCCTTCAATCCTTTATAGATACATAGGTAAGAATAAAGTTAAACTTCTTGACGAGTGATACTGGCAGCATACTGTATACTGTATACAGCCTTTGCGTTTGGTGATAAAATAGAGACACTACCGTGTAGTATTAACTTGTTTGTTATTTGAAACTTCTACTTATATCTAGCTTGAATGTCAGAAGCTTTAAAAAAATAAGAAATCTAATTAAAAACTTGCTAGAAACGGTGAGGGACGAACCATCTCATCACTTAAAAGAAAAAATTAAAAGTCTTCGGAATGGCTAATGGAATATTCTTGTTAAAATTTTTGGTGACGTCAGCGTTTTTATCACACATGCTTAAAGCTTGATAAAAATGCTATTTTATTTTTTTTTTGTTTTTAAAAAAATTCAGACAAAGATTTGCCAAAACTGGTGTTATCCTTTGAAATAAAAGTTGTTAAATAAAAAAAACGCGTGAAGTCATTATTAAGTTTACCAATTTGAAATTTTAAGCTTTCTCTCTGTTTCAGCGTTTTTCCCTGCATTTCTTGCATTTTAATTTCAATAATATACTTTTATAAAAATTCAAGCAGTATACATAACGGTGTGCTTAAAGGAGCAGGTGTAATGACATTATATTTTTACTCCTGATAAATGCTTGCTACATTAAATGATGCACGAACGAACAAATGAAGTGAAGATAATCTTGTTTATTGCTGATAACTGCATTTACATGAATGGAGGAGCAGGTTTAGAGGAATGATACTATTTCTTTACGATATCGCTACATATCTTTTTTTTTTCAAAATTGGTGTTTTATCTCATGAGGAAGCTATTGCTGACATCATCGAGTGGATATAATGAAAGTGGCAATGATGTTAGTTAGGTCGTTTTTTTGTAATTTTGAAAGTAGAGAAACAGACAAAAAGATCAAGAAGATGATATTGCACTAAGGCCGTCTAAGAAGCTTGTTGCGATAAAATGGCTCGCTCATGATATACAAAATGCTTTGAAAGAAAACAATTACAACGATTTGAAATTTTAAAGTACTCGTAATTGTTTAAAACCTTGGCTTAATGTATTTTCGTGTCATGTATGGACTTACCATGAAAAAATCGATGTTCGTTTTATCTCTAAAACAGGATCACCGATATTCAGCTCGATGTTTTCATATAGTCCGAATAATAGTTTTGCTTCTTTTAGATCGAGGCTTGAATTAATCAGTGTCAATTGTTCAACGTATGCGTCACATTCATCTTACTTGACCATTGCCAAAGAAAGCATTTTATCTTAAGTCTCACTAAATCTTTTACAAGCAATACAATGATTGTAAGAAACACAAAAAAGGATTAGTTTCCTAGTCACTAAATGATGCTAAATTTGTGTTTAATTTACTAATTGATTGATATTGGCCTCACTACATTGGTTTGACTGAGAACAAATACAATGCAAAATAAAGTTTAGATCCTTAATACTTTTATATAAACATGTTATTAAAGTTCAAATTCAAAATATTCATTGAATAAAGATTTTGGGTAATCTTTGAGGGTAGTTCTCACAGTTTAACTAAACTCGTCTCTTACTAAAATACAAAATATTTGCCAAATTAAGGTTCTAATTCATCCCGAAGGTTTATTGCTCAACATTGCCTACATAAGATTGTCTGTCATTAAGACCAAGACTATAACTGCTTCTAAAAGTTTATTTGTATTATTTACGTGAGGAAGCATTATTTGTTGCTTTGGGCCCGAAATATTTTGTTAAGTGAAATCATTGAGGCCCAATTATTCATTTAGTTATTGTAAGCCGGTTTTCTAATAGTATTTAAGCAACTGATAAATTATTAAATGCTATATTCAAATATTAAAGCTCGTTTACTTATTAAATTATTGTATAAAATTTTTAAAAAAAATTTTTTGTTATAAGGATTTTCTCGCGTTTGATTTAAGTTAAGATGGCGTAGCAATTTATTAACGTAAGTACTAAAAGGTGAAACGCACGGAGAAACACGGGTAACGATTGAGGAAACGGTTGAAACGGTCGAGAAAACGGGGGAAACGATCGAGCAAACAAACCTTTAACCGGCAACCAAATTATTAAGTACGCACATGGCGTGGGGCAAAAATTTATTTTTCGATTGTAGTAGCACCTATCTATATTTTTTCTGTCATAAATATGTATACATATGTAATGAAAATTACAAGACAATAGACAACAAAAATAACAACAAGGATAAACATTAAGATAAAAACCTAATGGTGGCAAGGATAGGCACAAAAATTTTCGGTCACAAAAATATTTCCATTGTGGTCCCCTTACAGATCACACGCAAAAACATAGAGAGATTAAAATTCAGCTGAGGTATAGTAAAAAAAAAATGCGTTTTTTACAAAATTATAGTCTATATTTATTAGGTCTGCAAAGTATAAGTTGTTGTATTGTCCACCAGTGGGAATAACCTACAAAAGACAACCAAAGTTTTAGAAAGAGAAAATGACGTATCCTAAATCTATTCTCGGTCTCTGTAGTTGGCTGGGGTCTGTGATAATCTAAGCCCAAATTTACATATAACATTTAACGCTTAACTTTTTACACCCTTAAGCTAGCTATATTTAATATTTAATTTTATAGATCATTAGTACCATTATTAAGCCAGCTAGCTTAGAGCAGATCGATAATAACCCTCCCTGGTGCGGGAGCCTACTTTCCTTTACATTCATTGTATGAGGTTTTAAAAAAAGAACTAAAAACTTTTATTTTATTTAAATGTGAATTATTCGACTTCTAGAAGCATCTGGAAATCCTACAAAGCTAGAGATTTTAAGTTGAAGCCTACAGAGATACAGATAAAAAAATTGGAAAGTAAATATAGAGAGACCCTAACAGAATTAATTGGAATTTTCAATTTTTTCCTGGGATAAAATCTTCTGGAAATAATATTGTACTGTAGTGATTTATTTTAAAAATATCCCTTTATGAAAATAAAATAATCAACAAAAAAATATTTCCCAATCAAATTTTTTTTTAAATCTATTTACCTTATGGCGTGATGTCGACAGTCTAACTTATTAAAAAAGATGACCACCCAAGGCAAAGCTGGAACCGGAGGCTTAGTGCATATAAAGCTGCTGCTGTGCCACTGCCGGTAGCCAGTTCCTGTGACGTTACAGTAAAAGTGTTCATAATAATTAATCTTTGTGGAATCTATCTATGTAGATATCTAGATAGTCCTTTTTCTTCGTCAGAACCAAATTAAGCTTGTACATACAAAAACTCATCGTTAGGTAATCTTCCTCTTCTTCCTCGAATAATGAAGTTTATTTTGTTTTATTATAAAAGCATGCTCTAGATTTTTTCATAATTACTAAATAATCAATCCAAAAGTATAAACAATGCGGTTTCGCTAAACCATCGTAATTTACAAAGTATATCACCCTCCTCAGTTTCTCCTGTTTCCTTGACAGTTTTTTCCCCGTTTCCTCGATTTTTTCCCCTGTTTCCTCGATCGTTTTCAACGTTTCCCAATCGTTTCCCTTACGTTTCACTATTTATGATTTATCAAACACAGAATGATTATCAAGAATGATTATCAAGTCAAGTCTGATTAGCTAAGAATTTTTAAACGATTGATTTTAACTACGGAAATATTTACTGAGGCTAGCAAATTACAGAATATAATTTTTCTTATATGAAATTTATATAATTGAAGTTCGAATAATAATACAAATAAAAAAAATAACAAAAGTCTCTGCAGTTCATTATAAATAATTTACCCAGTGGATGATAAAACACGCAGAGTTGTTTTGTTCTATTTTGTACTTATAAAGTGCAGTTATTTTTATGCGATTTGATATTACGCCTGGGCTCACCTAATTTAGCAGATTGCTGGCTAAGCCAAGTTCACAAGTGCTCTTTAATATCTCCACAGTCTAGTTATAAGAGCAAGACTCTAAGATCAAAAATTGTTGTTATCGTATCTTACACTTGTTTAATAGAAAACCAGCAGCTTTGCAAGCCCATGTTCTTATCCTATTATTTAAATTTGGCGGGCAAATTTATTTCCGGCTTAAAATCCCTAAATATATTATCGTCCAAAGTTTAATTCATATAAATTGTGTTTACTCACTAACATTGGATTTAATATGGATTGCATTTTCAAATGAGCTGAAAAATCTAAATTAACGAAAGGAATTCAGTTCGAATTTTCATTTTGAAGCAGTTGACCATAAAAATTGTTGTTTGAGCAGGTGCGCTGCAAAACCACAATACAGAAACAAGAATATTACCTTGCTATTCTCCACCGTTTGACTGCTGCTGAAAAAATACGACACTATCAGAAAAAAAATCAGCTATTTTCAAATTCTACGATTGTACAGAAGGTAGTAAGAATATAGCTGACTAGACGAATGACTTCTACAACCCGTTTAAATACCGATGGTGAGCCGTGTCGAGCTTTTGCGATATGTGTCGAGCTTTTGCGATATGCCTATTCAAGTAAATGAAAAACAAAAACTTTATGGCTCATATAAAAAAAAAATTGACCAAAATGAGTACATTTGAAGTTGATTTTGAACTTAGCAAACGCATTGGTTATGCCTTTTATCGAGCAAAAAACGTGATTGGCTGTCATAAACCATTATTGAAGGCGATTACTCTTAAGCAATGAAAGAGCAAAACTAGAAGCTATTCTGGAAAAACTGCACGAGCGTTAAAAGATACGTCGCTTTTTTGTTTTAGTAAGCTTATAAAAGCTCTTGGTTGGTACCCATAGCGATTTTTGATGTATTTGCTGATGCGTTTTGTTTATTTTTCTGTACATTTTGATGAAATAAATTTCCTAGTGTTTTAAATAGATTTCTAACCTAAACAACAGGATAATGAATTTTTATTTTTAGCAACACTTTTTAATAAGTACTTTTAATATTGAGATGTTTTTTACATATGTTTTAACACTATTAGATCGGAAAATGTTTTTCAGTGTAAAAACATAACTTACTCATGTGATATATCTAAAGTATCAGATTCAACAACAAAAGTTATTTCCACAAAATTACTAACTTCACAGTTTCTGAAAGCAGTGCCAGGAATGTTTTTTTGATATTTTAAAGATTTTAAATGATTGGAAATCTCTTTGAAAGTACTTTAGATATCATTTTTTCCTCAAGTATATTTCAAAATCAGCTTCACATTTCAACCAAAAATCTATATGAAATCTTATTAATTCACAAACTTTTCCTCTGTAAGAAAATACATAAAAATCAGTGTACATAAATCAGACCCTGAGCTTTATAATAACTTGGTGAATTTCTTTTTGTCATTTCCTTGGTAACTTTCTAAGTGTTTATTGTTTGTTGAGTCTGGTATTTTCCAAGTTAAAGTTGAGGGACATTTAATTTCTACTAAACCCATACCATAAAAACTACATTCAATTTCGAGGTCAGGCGTAGTTGAAATAAGACTTAGTTTTTTTATGTAAAAAGATCTCAGAACACTTCGATTTATTTTTTCGTAATTTGCGTTAGTGATGCATACTGTTTACATGCTTGGTATTTTGTAATCTGACCGTTCTCCTTTACGAAAGTTTTGGAGGTCTTACTATATTGCATTATTCCTTCAACGAATATGATGTTGTTTTATATATCACTCAACGAAACGCCATTGTAAATATTCGAATAAATATACACAGAGTTGTAAAAGCAGTTGTTTTTAAAATTGTTTTTATGTCAGGCTCGAAATCTTATAAATTTTCAAATTTGATGGAGATATATGCCTTAATATTAAATAAAGCATGTTATTTATATCTACTTTTTTTTGTGCTTTGAGACTGTTTTAACATGCACGAAATTAATTTTTTCTGCAAATATTTTTGCATATTTTGAAGATTGTTTCAGTTGAAGGTGTAAACTCAAATGAAATTTACATCATCTTCGTTGAAGGCGAAAAACGTAGCTAGGGCGCAGCAGCCATAGAGTTCAAGGTTCAAGCTGAAACAATATTGAAGAATTTGACACTGAAAAAATTCTTATCACATATTAGAAAGAAACAGAAGCTAAAAATCTTCCTCGGAAAATTTCTCTCAAAACCGCAAAAATGGATGAACAAAAAAATATGCCGTGTCTCTCGACGCTGAGACCGTTACAAATTATCGAAATGATTCTTTCCGAGACATCCAAGTCTTTTCACTAGACATATGTTTTCTGTATCACATTCATTATTATATAAAACTGCCAATATTAGAAGAGTTTGTCACAGGCAGAGGAAACATAAAATATATCATTAATGTACGCGTTGCCTATGGAATTCGTGGTCCACCAAATAATTAAAGTACTAATAAATTTTCATGCATTCACTGAATGAAATCAAAAGAATAAATTTAATGAAAATTCGAAACTGACATGATGGAAAACATTCAATAATGTCAATGATGACATTTTCGATGCATGCCTTTCTGAACATAGTGAAGCTGAACATGCGACAGATGAAGTTTTCAAAAAACTGAAAACCTAGGTTGCTTCTTTGTTTTCTGGTTCCAGTTTAGTTAAATCATTGAATACTTTATGAAACTTTTATTCAAATAACCTTCTACCAGAGTGACGCTTTAATTTAAAGCATTAAGTAGCCACTGATTTGATTAGAATGCCAAATTAAAATGAAAAATGCATGCCAAAAGAAACAAAATTTTGACAGATACGCAAGATAAATAAATAAACAAAGCTGATAAATAATTTATTCTGTGTTAACTAATAAGTCGGCTACGCAAGTTGTGGTCACTGAAAGGGCGTTCTGTAAATGTAAGCCTGGTATAGAAAATACGAAGATTATATCGACACAGTTAATTTATAACCACTTTGAAACAAATACATACATGATCTAATTAATTCATTTCTGATCTAAATAAAAATATTGGGTTAACAAATCTTGATTTATTTACTTATTTTATTCATTTGCTCTTTATTTTACATAGGCTAAAATTTACAATTTAGTCAAACTCCCGTTAACTATATACACCCACTATGAATTCAAAAAACGAAACTACCTTACAATAACCTTTATTTCAACGCCTTTAATATTTAAAAAATAATAAAGTAACAAATAACTTATTAAAAAGTCAAAATATTTTCATTTAAATACAACCAAGTCCTTGCACGTAATCTTTGCACAATTTACGTGGACAATATTCTGGTGTTCATTTTTTAAGTCTTAACTTACATTCAATTACTGATTGACTATTTTTCATGCCCGTTGGCACTATATTCCATACTAATAATAATATGCAATATTTGGAAATCCATCTGTGAACGACTATTTATTTCTTATTTCTCCCTTTTTACGAAAACTTCATTCACTTTAAGGGGAAAGTTCCTTGTTTAGCTTGTCTAACTCTAAAGATAATATCATAATGTTATTATGATGGACTGATACAGAATCATCAATTTCTAATAATTTTTGAAATGTCAATGTATCACCATTATATACTAACCGTAATGCCCGTTCATGTAATCTATTTATCTTTCAGTTTAGACTTTTGTCATGAAACATCCAGGTTAATGGATAATAAGAAAATGGCGACTCTATGAATGATTTTAAAAGTACCCGTTTCTTTTTGAAAGATATGTACGAACAAACTCTATTTAACGCACTTAACTTATTTTTTTACAAATTTGAAAAACATGATCATTACCGTAAATTACTATCTACGTATGTAACTAAAAATTTCTGATTTCTGCTTTCCCATATGAAACCAATGGTGTTGATGTTTAAATCCAGATAAAAATAAATTACGTTTGCCTTCGTTTAGTTCCATACAGTTATTTTGGAACTATTCTGTAGCTAGCAAACTTTCGTGATCTGGCTGACATATGTCAGAATGTCCTATACCGTTTTGCTTCAACTCAGAATTTATAATTTTTATCTAGCATTTTTGATCTTCTGGTCTTAATATCCCTTTAAATTTGTTACATCACTTGGAAAATTGGCAATACAAATTACTACCTAAATCTTCAGAGATACAACAATGAATGTTTACCTTTTTCTCTAACTTCCTTACAACTTCACCACTTACCTTTACTGTCTTACCAAAGCTGACTCTTGTCTCCAAAGCAGTTTTCATACTTTTTGTTCGACTGTTAATCCTGCAAATGTCTCACTAACTAATATCAAAGTTTATACATAGATTAACTTGCCTTTGCTCATTAGTGTAATGACCTTCCAATTGTTTAATTGCGATGGTACGTTGCACCTTTAGCAATCATTTCTCCTTAATGTAATTTGGCATGCAAAAGTGTGTCGTCAAGTAACTTTGAACATTTACGCGCTCTTTAATTAGGACGTAACAAAATCACTAATCACTAAAATCACTAAGTGCAGCGGATTTTTATTTTGTCTTGTGGCGTGTTGCAAAAGAAGCAGGTATATTTCAAAAGAAGCAGGCATAATTCTCCTGACCCATTAATGGTGATTTCTTGGAACCTAGATAAAAATTTGGAAGTACTAACACTACCTTATTATTATTTTAGTATTTTCCAAGTTTAAAAATAAAACCACTTGGTAGGAGGTTGTTTTAATGCCTTGAAAATCAAAGCTTAAGAAATAGAATTTTTAATAAAGCCTTTTAAACAAAATTTTAACACTGCAAACAATATTTTCTTTATATAAAATTACTTTTCAGTTGAATGCAGAATGATTTTAACACATATATATCTTCCCAAAAATTATTTCCAGGAAAAAAGATATCAAATAGTTTTTTTTATATGAGAGATATGATAGTCAATGTAAAACTTCCTAGAATTAAAAGTAAATTTCAATGACATTCAATTCCTAGAATGTCAATGTCTAATTATCAATGTTTTAAATTACTCCCGCTTATATTTCCAATTCACTTTTCAATTCACTCCTAAATTCTCAGCTTGACGCAAGTAACTGCAAACATATCTTGAGGCTCTCTTATTGGAGAATCGAACTCAATCTTTCTTCGTTACTTTTTCTGAATCATTTTCTGTCAATCTTTAATTACAAAAATTAAACATTAGTCATCCACAGGAATAAATTTAAAAGACACAGCAATACGAACGAGCAGTGGGCTAGTCTAGAACATGTTTAGCGTCGAAGAAAAAAGAAAACTAATAGTCCAGTCGTTCTGTGGTTTCACCTTAAACAAAACAGTATAAAGCTGAAATTTAGCCAGAAATTACATTAAACCTTAAATAAACACTGGGAAAAAATCACATTAAGGCGAATGGGATTTGGGCCCAAATTCAAAATGATCGAAATCATATTGATCAAAATATTGATTTTGCCAAAACCGTTAGTGTGACCCCTCATTTCAATTGTATGTATAAAACTATAGTCTAAAAATTAGTATCTTTTATGTTATTTGAAAGAATTTCTCCGTTAATTGAAGAAACTTCTTTGTTGTTTCTTCAATTAACAGAGAAATGATTTAGGATTTTCCATGTTATTTCCTTTTCGTATTAATAAATTTCCCAGTAATTTACAAGATTGCATTTCTTATTTTCGGTAAAGTACAACATGTTCGCCTGTGTTTTATTTGTGTTGTACCAAGTGTAGGAATATTTATGAGTTTATATTTTATGTGTTTGTTCATTATGCTGTAGCTAAACTTCTTATTTTTGAGTTAAACTTTATTTTTTAGCATTGTAGAAGTTTGTTTTATTATTTCGCACTGGATCTTAGCTCTGTCAACCTTGGTTGGAATACTTGGATATTAAATGTGATCAAAAGATTTAGATAGTAAGCGGGCTATGTTTTTCTTTCACTGTATTGAGTAGAGCAATCTCTTTGTTGTTCTATGGCAAACTGGAACAGGGTTTCTGTTGGACCTTGAAAACCTTGAAATCAGACAAGGTGCCCCTGAAAATTTTTAATGGAAAGCCTTGAAAACCTTAAGATGAGATTTTATTCCAAGAAAACTTTTCAAAAATTTGTTTAGTTTTATAACCCTCCATATAAAATTTAAATTAACCCTTTATCGTTTTATTTATTTCCCATTAGTTCATTTTACGTGGTCATTCTTACCACACTAACATTATATTCTGCTAACATCAGTTAGCAGAATCTCATGAATTCTGCAATCACAATGTTAAGTCTTTTGAGTAAGACATATTATTAGAATTGTTTGTTATTAAAATTGTGTGAAAAACAGCTAAAAATGTGGAAAAAAAACCTTGAAAACCTGAAAATTGGGGAAAAAATATTTTTAAAAACCTTTAAAAAAAGGCTCAATAAACAGAATGCTTAAGCTTTATGAGCAAACTATCAAGTTGACTTTTGTGAAATACTATAGTATAACGTTGTTATTTATTTATTTAAGATGGCAGCGTTTGGTACTGAAAAATGTTTAATATGCAAGAAAGAATTTGAAACCACAACTCCAACATCTGTTCAAAGGAAAGGCTACAAGACCTTACTTCGAATAATTAGACAAAGAAACATAATTAGAATATATGGTAGAAAATGGATATCAGATATTAGTTCACTATTTTTATTTCAAAGAAATGGCAAACTTCATAATCAAGGATAAGAAAAAGAAGAAGGACGAAACAGAAAGCGACATTATTACAACTGCAGCTAAAATTATCAAACCTGAAATTAGGGAGCTGAAGAAACCGAATGAAATCTATCTAATCACTAAAGAAATAGAAAATTTCGATGGAAGAATTGAATGGGCACCAGAATCGTTAGAGCACGAGTTAGCATATTTGATTCCACAAAAGTTAAAGCAGCTATATATTGGACAGTGCATTGTACAGGCAGTAAAACCTAGGTCAGTATTTTTCCCTGTAAAAATTTGTTTAGGAGTGGAACTAGACAAAACAACTGAAAAACAGGCAACCAACGGAATTTTTTGTTGAAAAGTATATAGTACTTTTTTATAGCTACTTTGACCTATCTCAAGAGGCCACTCAATGCTGACATTAAAATCAGTTGTAGAACTATGATCGCCTATTGTTTTGCCAGCTGAGTAGAGCTACGATTTTCTTCATTCTACCCGATTTGTTAAAACATCACCCCAAATTTGGAAACTTGGTTAAGTTTCATGTAAGAAATCACAAGTGACTCGGTTGTTAACAATAAAGCGTCTCTAAAATTGATACCGATACTTGACTTTGATCCAAAAGATGAAAACTGTATTTATTCAAAACTTAGATTTATCACTAATGAAAGGATTAACACATTCCATGCGTTACGTTTAACTAGCCACTTTGGCATCATAGATGAGAGTGGGGCAAAATCATTGCAAGATTAGGCGGTCTTTATAGTGCTATGAGTTTTTTGGCAGTGTAGGGAGAGAGGATTGAGTTTAGAGGAGCTTTTTTCTGAAGTTTACGCGGAAAACAGTGTCGAAGACATGATTTCTGGAAAGGCAGTATCAAGGTCTTTGCGTTTTTACTTTTTGGTCGAGTCAGTCTTGAAAATTTTGCTGATTAACCTTGCTAAGGCGATTGATATAACAATCAATATTATATAATTGATGGCAGAGATAACATGAATTGTGAAAGGGCAGAAGAGTTATGATTGAGTTCTGTGACTATCAACACAAAACAAAACTTTATAAAGGGTTGTAGTGGAGTCGAAATAACTATGTTAAATTAAGTTAAAGAAGTGGTAGGTTCAAATACTGAGAAAAAGAGATCAAAAGAGAAAATTATGCTTATCTCTTCTCGCTATCAAAAGCGTTGCATTAAGTGACAAAAGCGACTGCTGTGAAAGTGTTTGAAGATTTGTTTGATGTCTATTAACCGTTTTTTTTTTTTTTCTTTGAAAGATTGTAATCTTTAAAGATATTGGCTTAGATCATTAAAAAGATACACTTTACGTTGCTATATAGATTGTTCACTTCTTTTTTTTCCCTCTATGACTACACAAATGACATGTGTTTTAAGTCATTTATACACAGTGAGGTTATTTTTCAGTATTTTTATGGTCAAATACTAATTTTCAGACTATACTTTTTATAAGAATACATGAATCTACATACAATTATCTTTCAAATGAGGGGTCACACTTACAATTTTTGAAAACTCGATATTTTTGTCACGATATCCGTCATTTTGAATTTGGGCCTAAAAACTCATTTCCGCTAATATGAAGAACGGGGATTTCTTTTCAAATTTTATTTACATCTTAATGTTGTAACTCATGACCAAATTTCAGTTTTATAATATTTTGTTTGGGTCAGAATATTATTTGCATTAAACGACTAGACTATGAAGGAAAATGTGCAAAATACGTCCTTAATTACATTTATGGGATTTTATGACTAATGCGTTAGATAAAGATTACGAGAATTATTTTAATTTATCTCTGTATTAGTAACCGGATGTTTCACTCCCGGATATCTCGCTCCTGAAGGTTGGAAGAAGTAGAAAAATAAAACATATTAAACTACAACGGAGAGCATAAGTTTATGAGTTAAATGTTTAAAATAACATCAATTACAACATCGTAAAACAAATTGTTTAAAATATACTAGATTTGTTCGACTATCCAGGAGCGAAACATCCAGCCAGTACAGGTTAGTCCAGCTTATGGGAGGAAAAAGTCAAATATTCCATCCATCTATCTTTCACACTTTTGCTTTGAAACCGCAACCACAAGCTTTGATAGTGTGTGACAGCTTTATTTTAGTAGTCTCGGTTGATATCATTTTTATTAAAAGTGTATAGCGCAAACTTGAAGTCATCTTTTATTTTATAATTGCTTTCCATATTGTGTGATATATGAACAAACAAACTCTTACGTTTAATCTCTTTCAACAAAGCAATCGGCTCGCAAAGCTCCGATCGGGGTGTCGATGGCCAAATTTTACGGAAACTGAATTTACACGTTAAGTAAATTGTGCTTCAGGTCCTATCGATAGTGTTGTTGTTTTTTAAGCTTGCTTGTATCATCGTGTTTTTATTACCGAAATTTTTTACTCACATCTAAACCTGTGTGTAAAAAATATCTGTTTACCTTAGCCATTCTTCTTTGGTGATTTTACTATATCGCATCCGAAGCAAACTACTATATAAAGGATTATATTCATGAAAAATATATATTAACCAGAAAAAAACTTCTACTTTGTTAAAACGTTGGAAGTATCTGAAAAAGGTATAAACTGAGGGTAGACTTTTCGTAGAGTTCGAAATTGGAATCATCGAAATCTCTTGATTTATTTAAAGGTATTATTTGGGGACAGAAAATATAATGTGCTTGTAAATTCTGTGATATTTTTCGTTTATTTAATTAGCTATCTTGCATTAGCAAGCTATCTTTGGGTTTGTGGCCAAACTAAAATATTGATTTCTTACTTATTTATTTATCATAATTTGCACAACATAATTGAAAAAATTATTATTTATTAACCTTGAGACTCCGAATCATGCCTAATAGAGTCCCAAATGACGACAAAATGTTCCAACCTTTGTAAATTTTTATCTAAATAGAAAATTTTTTTTTTTTTTAACTTTGTGTTTTCGTAAAGTTTTGGGTATAAAACCCTTCGAGTAATCAGCACTGTCTCCACAAAGGTCAAAGTTTATGGGGTCTGGAGATTATTACTAAGTTACTCACTAATAGAAATGGTATTGCTTCGTCAATGATTGAATGGCTGGAAGTGATTATGGTTGTTCCCCAGTAATTACAAAACGTCTTTATAAGGCAACACCTGACTCTCAAAAGGACTTGCCAAGGGAAAGGTGTTGTTTCGAAAAAAGTAATAATAAAAATGATAAAACGACTCGATAAAATAAAGGAAATAAACAAAGGAACAAATTAAGACTGTCGAAACAGAGAAATTGATTTATAAACGCAACTTTTAGTAATCTGCCATCAAGGTGTGTAGTGAAGTTTGTCAAAATCACTAATATATTATATAATATATATAATATGAATGTATTTCAAATTCTGTGAAACATTCCAGAACTTCCAAGCTAACAAAACCGCATTTGATTGTCCGAAAAACATTTCCATTGTCACTCGGTTATTTTTAAAACTCTGCACGCTGAAATATTTTTATCCACCTATATA
>JAUZNK010073915.1:0-48266 GCA_035046665.1 Euphysa ruthae | reverse complement strand
CTTGGCAATGGGACCCTCTTTTAAAAAGAACGAGACAATGAAGCCTTTTGAAAGTGTCAATATCTATTCTTTACTTGCTAATATACTCCAAATTGAAGAGAATGCCAACAACGGCACAAAAGAGATTTTCAAAGACGTATTGTCTGGGCACTATGAATTAAACAGCCTCGGTTTAAAAACTCTCATGTTTATGTTATGTATTTATCTTCTATTTACCTAAGTAAACACACTTTTAATAAGGAAATGCGTCACTATTAATGCTGCAGAAAATATCTTATTCGGAAATTTCTAGGGCGGAATTAATTTCTCTGGTGGAAAAGTTGATAAATATAGCCATGGTCACAAAATGGCTGCTTCTGACGCTTGAATTTTTCAACCAAATTTGGAAAAAAAAATCTATTTTTTGAATATTTTTCACTCATATAAATGGAAATTCTTGCAATTGTAGCAAAAATATAAGAATTATTTTACTCCATTTGTTTTAAAAGTAAGTTTGTAAAATATCTCTTCGCACACATTTGCATCAATATGGTTGCGTATACCCCAAGCCTTACTCACGATTGTGCAAGAATATAGTTATTTCTGAATAATGTAAGTTACGCTGTTTGCTGGACAAATCGAACAAATGTATATATGAGCAACCACCATGATAGATATTTTCTATATTTTAAAAACCAACTATTATAAATATTTTAATCAGTATAATTTTTACGAGAAGAATGCCAGTTTTCTAATTCTAACTGATAGTTGTCTGGCCGCGTAGTTAAGGCTATTTAAAACATCTTTAGATGTGAGTTTGCCCCCTGTAAAACCTAAAAAATAAAATACCACTCATTATTTAAGCCTTTAAGTTAAAATCAATTATTCATCGATTTTTTTTCATTAAAATGACCAAGTATCATTTATAGCTTAATAATCTAAACAAAGGTAATTTTAGTGCTATAAAAAGTTTTAAAAAACTTTTCAGTCTCAGTCATTCTCACAAAGTTGATTTAAATATACACATTCAGGCGTTAAATTAGGCTCTGTAATTTAATTTAAAGAACACATGAGTGCCTCTTGATTATTCCAAATGCTTATATATTGTCATATAATAAATTACACGAAATCATGGAAAAGTTAACCCTGCTTGGTACTGCCAAATTTAATTTACCACAGCCCTAAAATTTGCACTATCAGTAATGTTTAATGCTTTAAATTTTTTATTTTTATACTATAAATAAATTCATTTAAAAAATTTCCTTTTTTTATGATTTATTTAGTTATTTAGTAAAACTTTTAAATAATTTGATGCTATAAATATATACCGTCAGTAAAACATTTTTGTAAAATATCTAGAATCCTGTATTATCTAGCTAGTCTTTTAAGTGAGTTCATAACCAAATAAATCTAACTATATATCTTTGGATAAAAGTTATGATGACAGAAAATGCTTTTAATACACCAGGTTATTTTGTTTACTAAATGTTTAAGTAAATATTTCATTAATATTTATTTATTAGATATTAAATTAAATTTCAAAATTGTGACTGCACACATTAGCTATCATCCCAGTTCATCTATTCTCTTATAAAGCTCGTTGCCGTAACTGTATTTCTAAATGTTTCACTTATCTTGCAGTCTAATTTGTTAATATTTTTAAAATTTTTACTTCTATTATTCAAATTTTTATGTAAGTGTATGTGCACTTTTCTATTTGTTTTATTCGCACTTTAACTCCATCAAATATACTATGTTTATATAAAGAGCGAAAACAAGCAAACTCGAACTCATAAAATCGATTCATCCTCCTTCAGAAATGCATAAAAAGTTATACATAAATTTTTACGTATTAGTTACACCGTTAAAACAAAACCTAGTGAAAATATAAAAGGTGCCGCTTTTAACTTCTTGCCAGCGTAACAAAGTTAGAGCTGTACAAGATCTTCAAAATAAAATGTTAAATTTACTATAAATCAACAAACACAAACCATCTAACAAACAACACGTGATCAACGTACTGCATTGCCATGAAAGAAGATAACTGAATCGATATCTACCCCTATATTTTTTAATTGAAAAAATTGGCCTAACAATTATAATTAAAGAAGATACAACCGAGAAATTTGCAATCAAAATAAAAGCAAATCTCGCTAATTTAGATAACAAAAGACAGTTTACTAAGGAATGTTACGAGAAGATATACCTATGTTTATCGTTTCTTTTTATTTTATCACTGACTCAACTTAAATATGCAAGGTTTTTATAAGAACTTTTAAGTCATTAAAATATGAGAATCGATACATAACACAATTCCCCTTTCAGCCTTGAATACTATCAATTTATACATTGTCGATTTCGTATCTCATTACTGTTCTTCGGAGTCTAACGTCTGTTTTTGTTTACATTAATGTTGTTCCTGTCTATAATAACATGATCTACATGTTTTTTTTATCACACTGTTTCAAATGTTTATTAAGTAAGTCATATTTACATTTTGTTTCATTATTATACCTTGCATTCAATTTTGTTTACAAACGAAATTTCTTGCAAGTACTTTATCCCCCTCTGCAAATATTCGCTCAAGCTTCCTGATTTTCTCATAAATTTCCATTGAACGGTAATTATTCATCCGATTCACTAAATCTGGTTTAAGTAAATATAGTCTGGATCTAATGTTTCTTCCCATAAATAGTGGATGTTCTTCCAGTTGTTGTACTTGGCGTTGTTCTGTAACCAAATAAATAATTTCTGAGCTCTATTCTTGCATATCTCAAACCTCTTTTCACTGGCTGCACAAATATTTCAGCGGCGTTTTTCGAACTTGAATAAATCTTCATTAAACTTCAAAGTTTCATTAATTCATTAAATCATTTTTCAATTAAATTATTAATTCATTAAACTGTGTTGATAAAAATTTAGGTCTATCATCACTTACCAGCTGTTTTTGCAAACCATACTGTAAAAACCACTTCTTCAATGCAACAATTGTGTTGAATGGGTTATTTTTATTCATTATTTCAACATCTATCCGCTTACTTTGGCTGTCTACAATTATTAAATAGTTTTTCCCAAATAATGGTCTAAAGAAGTCTATACGTGAAGGATTTAGGACTTTATCCTGATCAGTATGGCCAGGCTCTCTTGTACATGTGATAGTTATTGTGTTAAGACGTATCTATCACTCTCTGAAATATTCGTCTATATTATTTCGTCACTTACTCCTAATACTACAAAACTACTATCAGACATCTCCCGAACGTTACATAGTGCTTCGAGTAGGATTCTAAGAAGAAACTAACCAGCAGTCTTCACCAAAAGAGCATTTATATCCTGCCAAGTCAATCACACAATGCACGTCAATCGCCTTCGCCATCTTGTATTTCTAACTTTGTTTTGGTCGTGGTCACACTTCCCTAATCCCGTACGAGTTACCCACCAAAGCGAACACCGCCCGAATCATCACGGAAAACCGACCGTTAATCGAACACCGCCGAAACTGCTACAAGAGACCGCACGCACGCCACACCATGGCTACAACCGAACAAATACAACAAATGCTCGACATGATGCAGCAACAAATGACCCAATTACAATCCCTCCAAATCGAAAACGCCAACCTCTGCGCCAACCAGGACTCAAACAACACAAAGCCAGCAGGAGCACCAAAAACAAAGACAAAGGCACCCGATCGCCCAATCATCAACACGAACAATGACGAAAGTGAATGGGAACATTTCAAAGGCAGTTGTAGCCGATACAAAACAATGACAGGTATTACGAACTTAAATTCTATCCGAATGGAACTCCGCTTCGCTTGTTCCCCAGATGTAAATAAGCTGCTGTTCGAATATGTAGGTGCAACGGCCATCGACGCATCCACCGAAAACGAACTTCTAGAACACATCAAAAGCTTAACTGTCAAAGGTACCCACAAGGAAGTACACCGCATGAACTTCTTCAAACTATCCCAAATGGACGGAGAAAAAGTCACGCAACACGTTGCCCGCCTTAGATCACAAGCCGTTTTTTGCCAATTCAAGGTCTCTTGTACAGGGCACGACCCCGCGATATTTATCAATTACGCCGACGAAATGATCACCCAACAGCTAATATCCGGACTGAGAAACCACCAACACCAATCCGCATCCTCTCCGAGTCATCCACATTACTAACGCTAACCCAGAAAGTCAAACGCCTTAAATGCCTGGAATCAACCGAGGAGTCAACTGACCTGATGAGAACAAGCGCACCTTCGCCGAGGACAAGTTCTTACATAAAATCAAGCTTCGAGCGTAACAATAGCGTCAGCAAGAAACCACAGATCAACCACCAGTTTAAAGGTTGCGAAAGATCGTCCCACGAAGGGAAAACAATGGCCCGCAAGGGCTGTCCTGCTTTAATTAAAACCTGCAACAACAGCGGAATTAAAGGGCACTTCAGAGCCACCTGTCTGAAGAAAAACGACACAAACTCATCTAGATCAAACCTTATCACAGAAGATAATTCCACACACTCGAACCAATCCGACGAAAACTTCCCATCATTCGCATTCACAACGACCCAGGATTTTCGCCTTGCCACCAACCCAACCGACATGACATAAAACCACACCCAGGATCCCACCTCCTGCCGCCACACATGTAGTGGAAAGACGAATCGTTCAGGCCCCAACGCCCGGAGCAGCCACCCAAAATCGTTATCCGACGAAATCATCAAGAAGACACACGAACAATTTGACAAAAGAATATTATCAACGTTAAAACCAGCCACGATCCAAGCAAATGCAGGTTTCGGCTGCCAAACATGTACGGCAGGACTTGACTATTCATCAACATTGAACTGCCACCATAGTTATCTAGCATCAACCGGACATAGAAACATCGGAATAACAGGATCAAACATAGACATCATTGGAGCCCTGTTCCTGAGATTCCATTTAGAAGACCGCACATCGAACCAGATGATATATGTGGCGAACATTTGCGCCGGACTTTACTTCTCACAAACGACATTAAAAGACCTAGAAATCATCAATGGCGATTTCCCGAATCCCTCATTATATGCAGGCGTACACGACACCACATGCACATGCCCAGAACGCAAAAAAACACCTGAAAGACCAAAGAACCTACCGTTCGAACCAAACGTAGAAAACATCCCGAAGCTAGAGGATTGGTTGCTACAAACATTCGCATCATCTGCATTCAACCAATGCACACATCAACCGCTCCCGAAAATGACAGGAGCACCCGTCAAAATTAGCTTCAAAGAAGACTCAACGCCGTACACGATCCATACACCAATCCCTACACCCCACCATTGGAAACAACAGGTCAAGGACGACATAGATCGTGACGTACGCTTGGGGATAATAGAAAAAAGTACCCCAAGGAAAGGCAACAGAATGGTGTGCGAGAATGGTCGTTACATCGAAAAAGAACGGCAAATCAAGATGTACCGTCGATCTCCAACAATTCAACAAAGCATCCTTCCGTGAGACACATCACACCCCGACCCTATTCGATTTGGTATCAACCCGTACCAATACAGACCAGAAAAACTGTAATAGACGCTTGGAACTGGTATCATAGCCTCACCAAAAAAGCAACAACATTTATCAACAAATGGGGACGCTACCGCTACTGCAGAGCACCATTGGGATTCCATGTATCTGGTGACCCTACACAAGAAGATTTGATGATATTACGGCCGGGCAACTAAGGTTAGCAAGATGCGTAGATGATTCCTTAATTTGGCACGATAACATAGAGAACTCTTTCTGGCACACATTCGACTACCTAAAGTTATGCAACGATAACGGGATCGTATTCAACACAGGGAAGTTCCAGTTTGTGCAAGAATACGTAGAATTCGCAGGATTTGAGATAACACAAGAAGGATATATGCCACTAAAAAGAATCATTGAAGTAATCAAGAACTTTCCGACGCCGCAGAACATAATTGACGTAAGATCGTGGTTCGGTATAGCCAATCAGTTGTCGTATGCTTTCGCCCAAGTCCGAGTCATGGAACCATTCAGAAATCTACTATCATCCAAATCGTTTTACTGGGATTTTCAAATGGATGATAACTTTATCAAGTCGAAGGATAAAATCATCAACCTTGTACAGGACGGTGTAAGAACATTCGTACCAGACCGCTCGACCTGCCTGGCAACGAACTGGTCCAAAACAGGCATAAGTTTTTACCTCACACAAAAGCACTGCCAGTGTCCGCCTCCGCTCAACCCTGCTTGTAGAAATGGCCTCTGGAAGTTAGTTTTTGCCGGTTCCCGCTTTGCAACCGACAGCGAAAGCCGGTACCCTACGATTGAGGGAGAAGCACTCGTAGCCGTTTTCGGTTCATATTGGGTGCACCAAATTTAATTTAATCCTGGCCACCGACCATAAGCCATTAACCAGAATTCTTAATCACCATGAGCTGAGCTCCATCGAAAACCCGAGAAAACTAAAAATGAAATAAAGAACACTATTGTACGATTGTGACATTATATACGTCCCAGGGAAATCAGCAATAATGAAGATCGCCGACGCTGCCTCACGAAACCCAGTCAAGGGTGATGTCTGCGAAGTTGCAGCAACGACATCCGCTCATCACCAAACCCAGTTGAAAATGGCACCTACGAAATCGCAGCGATAACATTTTGCCGTCACCAATGAAACATCTCATGGCAAACCGTAAGAGACCACGCATCCATCCCAGGCTCACAGTCCGATGAAATGGTTACTACCCCACAAATCGAGGACGAAAAAGAGAGGTCCACGACGGACCAAGATGTATCCACCATCCAACCACGGAGAAGCACTCATGAAAATGGCCACCGAGACCGTTCTCCCCAAAATTGTCAGGCCAGTCACACGACTGATCTCGTCATGAACACTATACGTCGTTATACGTTTATATTTATTTTAAGCGTTAGGAAAGGGGCATGTAGGATCTAAGACTTATATATCCTGGTCAGTATGACCAGGTTCTATTGTACATATGATAGTTATTGTGGTAAGACGTGTTTATCACTCTCTGAAATATTCGTCTATGTTATTTCGTCACTTACTCCTAATACTACAAAACTACTATCAGACATCTCCTGAACGTTACATAGTAGGATTCCGATCCCGAACGTTACAATACGAACTCAGTCAAAAGGTTTACTGGGACATCCTCAAGGATGAATAAATGCTTTAGTTGGGTTTTTTGAAAGGTCACTACATTCATTACATTCGTGAACCATTTCCTCAATTCGTTTATCGATACCTGGAAACCAAACATGATTTCTTCTTTAAGCTTTCATACTTACTATGCCAGGATGTTGACTATGAAATTCTTTCAGTATAAACGACTGTTGCAGTAAAAATAGGTAAAAATCAACTTTCATAATATGAATTTCGTCAGTGGTTGAATCATTCCATTTTTCTAATAGTATCCTTGAAAACACATCTGCATCCGCATGCTTAGCAGTTCTTTTAAATCGCACATCGTCATTTTGATCATTTAATATTATCGACCATCAAATTAACCGTGATGCAGCTAGAGTTAGTAATTGATAGTAATCTTATCAAAAATTCTGCTTAATGCTTGTTTATCAGTAACTTAAAATGAAATGTCGTCCAAATAAATATCCACGAAACTTTTTTAAACCGAACATTATTGCCACTCCTTCTTCGTCTAGCTTTGAATAGTTTATTTTATTTTTATATAAAATTCTACTGGCATATGCAATATGGTGTTCTGATTGATTTTAATTTATGCGAAAGTACAACACTGACACCATAAGACGAACCATCACAAGTTAATATCAATAATAGTTCTTTACCCTACAAGCAAAGCAACGGAGCTATTGCTAATTCTAACTTTATTTTGTTAAATGCTCTTTTCTCAACATTCTTCCATTTCAATTTAACATCTTTGCGTAACGTTTTATATAATGGTTCACGAACGCTTGTCATATCTGGAATAAGTTTTCCATATTAATTCATACCTCCTAGAATGTTTTGATGCTCAGATAAGTTAGTCGGAGCATTGGCCTCAATAACTGTCTGACTTTTTCTGGATTAGTCATTTTTATCCAACATTAATCCCAAATACTTCCGTTTGCAGAAATCTACATTTTGTTTTTATTAACCGTAAAACCTAATTTCTTTAGCTTATTTAAAACATTTTTTAAATTTTTGAAATGCCCAACATCGTCTTTTCCATATAAGAATGTCATCAATTTTAACTACTGTCATTGGAAAGTGACGTAGCTCACTTTCAAGCTTTCTTTGGAAAATATCACTGGCTAGAGTTACTATACGACATTCTGGTATACTCTTTTAAACCTGTGAACGTGTTTATTATTAAATATTTTCGACTGTCTGAATCTAATTCTTTTTGTAGTTACGCTGTAGTTAGGTCTAATTTACTACACTTCTCACCTCCTTTAAATTTCGTGTTTGTCCTGCAGAAGGCAATGGGTATTGTTCCGCCTCAGTATATGGATTAATTGTTTATTTCAAATCTCAACAAATTCGTATCTTACCAGGTGGTTTAGGAATGATAACAATTGGACTAGCCCATTCTGAATATGGAAGGAACCTAAGATTATTATCTTTTTCTAAATTTTCTAATTCCTTAATTTCAGCGTCTTGTAAAACAAATCGAACATTTCTTGGCTTACGAAATTTTGGAATCGCATCTGATATCACATGTATTTTTGAAAGAAAAAGACAATTTTTTATTTTTTTTAATAGATTTGAAAACTGCGTTGGATACTTTTCCAAAAGTTTATTTTAATTATTACGTTCAATTTTATTCACAAAACTTAGATTTAATTGAATAATACCTAAGATATCACGCCCAAGTAATATAGCGCCTTCTCCTTCTATTACGTGAATTTGAAGTCTTTATAAAGTTTTCCATTATGTTGAACCTATTTTTCCAAAGACCTTTAACTGTTCACAGGTGTATGTTTTAAAAAATACACCAGTTTTTATAGGAATATGAATTGTTAAAATTACTTTTCAGAAATAAATTCAGATCCAGTGTCTGTTTGAAAGTCTATATTTGATAATAAACTTTCAGGTTGACGTGAGTTGGGCAATTGTTTCCTGTGTAAAATATGTGTTCGAGGTGTGATTCATCACTAGACAAGTTATTTTTTGCGAAATCTGTTCTTTTCGTCATCATATTAATTGTTGATTTTTCGGTTATTGAAGTTATAGTACGACACGCCTTTTTGATATGACCTACTTTACCACATTTATTACTCGTCGAGGTTATAAATCTGCATACCTTAGCTAAATGGTTCTTGTTACCACATCTATAAAATTTGCGTATAAGATGTTTTTTTTTAATTAAAAGTGTTATTTTGATTCTCAGTATCTTTCTATAACAATATTGTCATACCTTGACTTTGTTTTTCTGCTTCGCCATAACTGCGTGCTATTTTAATTCTGCGTTGTAACGTTAAATTTCTTTCATTTAACAATATTACTCTCATGGATTGATTTTTTTTATCACACACAAACTTATCACGTAAAGTATCTTCTAAAAAGTTATCAAAATTGCAGTGTTCTGATAATTTTCTAAATTTCTAAAGTAACTCATTTTTGTCCTTTTTCTAGTTTAGATAAGATTTTAAATGACTAGATATAAACACATGAATTATGTAAATATATCGTCATATCAAAAGTTTCTTTATTCAAAGTAATTAAAATTTGGGGTTTGGGATGTATAAATAAAAAGGGTCAATTTGGTGGATAGTATTGGATTATTTTCAGTGAATATAAACAGTGCTACAGATCGGCCGCTTGCTTGCCCGAATAGTAGTGAAAAACATAAAAGTGTGGAGAGAACGGCCAGTGTTTAAAATTGTTTTTATTTAGAGAAAAGAGAAAAATTTTTCACAAATACACATGCAAAACTATGTACCCTCATTAGAAGATTTGCCGTAAGCCAAATTTCTTCTTTTAGCAAAATTTCACCGAATGGAAAACGGCTTTTATTCACTGAATTGAAAACTGCCTATCTCGCACGTGGGAGATTCTTTCGTTGCTACAGAACTCAACAATTAAGTAAATAAAAAATGTATGAGTCAAACTTGAATAACATTAAAGATATACGAGGCGGAAAAGTTATCGAGGCGATTTTGTAAATGTAAACACAAATAATGAAACCGAAAGAGAAATCAGAAAATCAATAGCGTTGTAAAGGAAAGGTATTTTGTTCTTTAAAATATCAATTTATTTAATGTCCCAATTTTTCTACTTTGAAATTAACCCAAATCTAACAAAAATGACATTCTTACATTTAAAATTTTATTAGTTTTTTTTTTTATAGGAAAGGTTTCAGGTAGAAATCTAGATTAAAAAGAGTTATTCTGTAAATTGATTTAGTACTCTGAAATAAGTCTTTAACTTACATAAAAATAAAACGTGATAGAAAAGACATTGTTTGTGGTTGCTATAAAGTTTTGAAGTAGATTGTGGTTTGACTAGCAGGGATGGCAAGCCTTTTTCAAAACAATAACTCACAACAAAAAGCATTGAGTACCAAGTGAAAACTAAATAATTTGATTTCCAAAATGGTCTGATTTATCTCAATAATAGCTGTTATGGTTCAATAGTTGTGTCTGTTTGAAATCAAAAATTTCATCAATTTTCTTGTCAAAATCTCTTAATCTTTTTGAGATGAAAGTGGGGACAAAAGTGAGCATGCAAGCGGTAAAATTTGGCATATTGCATAACTCATGCAAAAAAATTACAAATAACACTATATGCAATTTTCATAAATAGATTCCTAAAGCAGTTTTAAGACAAAAAAATAAAAATAAAGTATTTTAAAATTGCACAGCAATTTAAATTTGATATATTGCATTGTCACGGTCGTTGACATCTGTTATTTCAGGAAATGATCTCTCAATTCAACACAACAATTTCCGAAATTCGGCCATTCTTATACTTTTTGATATTGTAATAGCTTGAGTTTAATTTAGTGTATTTAGATGCTGTAAAAAGCAAAAGAAACACAAAGGATACAGCTTTCCAATGATAATAAATATTACTTATAAATATTTGAAACTGTTACTGTATTTATTGCAACAAAATCCGAATTTTAGCGATTTTACGAAAATCCTGCTTTCACAGAAAAATGCTCAAGCAACTTTGCTTTTAATGATATCGCTCTAATTTTTTTTTTACTGTTTCGAGAGAGGGTTGGAGCTTAGGTTGTCATTTTATTGCTGTGGTTTAATTACACGGAGGTAGTCATAAATTCAAAATGAAAAAGTTAAACTAAATTTTGACTGTCTTCCCATAATTTTCATGATTGCACGTAATGTTTTTTGAGTTCCCCAGTTCAATGGCATTATAAAACAATTATTTGCAAATATCTGGACAGTTTTATATTCCAGCCGTTTTTAATTTTCTAACCCCCTATATTTACTCAATTCCATGGATGAAGCCAGCTTCGATTGCTCGACTATGATTACAAACATAATAATACCGCTGTTAAAATAAGTGAGGCAACGCCTGGAGGCATAAGAATGCTATGGTTTGTTTTTTTCCTGTTACAATCACTGAGATGCAGTTACTTTTTTTTTAATAGGTAAGTGTTTTGTTATCCTTTAATTGTTTTTATTTATTATAGAATTTCTATAAATTTTTGTCATATATCCGGTAACTTTTTCGTTAATAGCTAAGTGTTTCCTTATCTTTAAATGTTTCTATTGTCAAGTGTTTTTACCATTTCTTTAATAGCTAAATTTTGATTGTTTTTATTGTCATGGAATGATTTTTTATTCATTTTGGTCAAAGTTGGAATCCCGCTTGGTCAACAGGAGATTTTGGTCTCTTGCCTGCTAACTCAATAAGTTATTGATCTTGGTTCATACTATGCCCTTGATGAGAAGGTTTAAAGAATATTTAACTAAAATAAATCTCACAATTTCCTTTTTCCTATTTTGTTTGTTTAGAAAAATGAAAGTTGTATTACTTGATCATATGTTCTTTTAATATAATGAAAATTTTGTTCCTTGTTTCAATTTCTATAAAACTGAAAATTGTATTACTTGTTCCTGTTTTGTTTCTTTATAGAAATGAAAATTGAAGGATTAAAAAATATTTTACTCAAATAAATCAAACCATTTTCTTTAGAATTTTAGAAAAACGAAAGGTTTTATTATAGTGTATATTGTTTTTTTATTTAGTACAAACTTCTTGTCTATGTTGTACCTGTCTGCATGTCTCCAGTTTAAATTAACAGGATGTGTGGTATCGTTATTCGTTTGTTGTTAATCCATTCAGTTAGTTGCATTCAACTCTGGTGTTATTATTTTCTACATTGGTGCATGTTTCAATCGGCGACATTGTTTTTCATTCTTTTTAGATAGTGATGTTGCTAAATTTGTATTGTACGAAGACATCGATTGCATTTCCACTTTGATAATAAAGAAAATGACATTAAAAATTATATCATTTTCGTATTACTTACATAATATTCCCCAATGACCACAAAATATACTGTCGTATATGGTTAAAACTTATAAACCATACCAGTTTATACTGGGATATAAATAATAATTAATGCCACATACATTAAGGAGAGAAATTATCAGCCTGATAAGCTATAAATGAATGTCCTATATGCTTAAGACTTATAAGCCACAGATTGTTTCCGTCAAAACGTTATTTGCAAAAAAATTTTTCACAAGAAGGTATTTTTAAATTTTCCACAAAAAATTTTTTATAACGAGATTTTTTTTTTCAAAAAATTTATGACAAAATATACTGTACTATAGGCTTAAAATATATAAACCACAGATCATTTTCTTCAAAACATTATTTGCAAAAAAATTTTCGTCAAAAAAAGTTTATTTTTAAATTTTCCTCAAAAAAGTTTTTTTACGTGATTTTTTTCTTCAAGATATTTCCTTTAAAAAATTTATGTCCACAAAATATATCTTACATATGCTTAAAATTAAACTACAACACATACTGGTATAGAAATATTAGTTAATGCCACATGTCTGATTATATATGTGCACATACATTAAGAAGAGGAATCATCAACCTGCTAAGCTGAATTTAAGGTGTTTGTTTCTAGGTTGTATTTATCCTCAGGCTTATTTTTTTCCTTAATTTTTGTTAATGATATTAAATTCTCATCCAGAGAACTGGGTTCTATCTTTTTTGCTGATGATGTTAGTACTTTTGAGATTATACATGATTCAGTGGCTATTTTAGATTTGTTACTCCAATCAAATGTATGGTTTTTTTGCCAGCAAGATAAAGACATTTCATTGTTTTGATCAGCATTTTATTTCGCGCGTTGATTTTAATTAACGTTGATGAACATCAACACACATCCATTTGGCATACAGAGAAGTGAGTTCAGTAAATTTTTCCTACCGTTAGCCTGGAATGACTTAGTAATCAAACAATGTCTAATAGTAGTTGTGCTTTGTCCAACTGAAGCTTAACTAATTCTGTCGCTCTGTGTGGAGCAAAGTTTTAAAGAAAGAATCGTAATAATTCATTTAAATAAAAAATTATAATGCATATCTTGCTTTAGTTTTCTATTTGTCCAAGAAAGGAATACATTGAAATTACAAAAATTTTGAAAAGACTTCCATCCTTGTAGATACTGAATGTTTTATAATCATTTTAATTTATAAAAACATTTACTTATATCTAAGAACAGCATACGTGCTTCCATATCGAAATCTACGTGCTTCGAAACCTATATGCTTCAAAACCTACGTGCTTCGAAACCTATGTGCTTCGAAACCTACGTGCTTCAAAACCTACGTGCTTTGAAACCTACGTACTTCGAAACTTATGTGCTTCGAAACTTAGGTGCTTCGAAACCTAGCTAAAAAGGAAAGCAGTAATTGCTTTAATTTTTTCTAATTCAGTATCTTTATTCATTCATTTATTCATTTATACTTTTTACATAGTTTTTGGTTATGTTATTGTATCTTACCAAACAACCAGGGAGTAGTTGTGTACGGCCTTCTTTGGTTTAAAGTTGCTTTTTTCTATTTTTATTATTCTAAGTGAAATTGAAATTATATGAACAGCCAAGTAAAAATACTTGTTTTTTACTTTTTCAATTCAGTGGACTAAAATACTTTTTCAATGGATTTGACCTGAGTGGTAGCTTATTTTAAAAGAACATGCTGACATGTGCAATAAATATTTTGAACCAAAATATGTGATTTATAACAAGGAAAATGCTGAAATTGTTTTTATAAAACAGCATAAATAATTCAGGTATCAGCGTTTCCCATATAGGAACAAAGGAACTTGTGTCACTCTGATTAGCAGGTTTGAAATACATAAAAATAGATTCTTTTCTAACTTCAAAGACGGAAGATTTCATTACAATTTACGTCCTGAATTTAGTCATTTTTCATTAATTTTGAGTACTGCTAAATATCTTGTTATCCAACAACTGCTAAATCTCAATCAAAATATTGAATTTATCCCATACAGTAAAGTAAAAACGCTAATTCAATATAATAGTTTCAACTTATTAAAAGTTAAGTTAATGTATTTTTTCACGACACTATTTCAAGATATTTTTCACTATGTGACATCACTGCAATCCTTTTTTTACTGCCCAGGCTCAAAAATTATTTGAAGGCGAGCTGCAAATTGATTGAAGATTGTATTAGTAGATAGATTAAGATTTTATCTGTTGAAATTTGCATCCGTTACAGCTAATTAATTTGGTCTCCAGCAAATATAAACTGCAGTGAGAATTAATGAGAATGGTCACAACCAATCAACAAAGTAAACCTTTCAATACCAAAGCAATTGTGAACTGTCGATACCAAAGCAATTGTGAACTGTCGATACCAAAGCAATTGTGAACTGAGCTATCAGGAACATATTTATATATAAACCTTTTCAATACCAAAGCGATTGTGTGCTGAACTATAAGGGACATATAATTAACCATTTTGATACCAAAGCGATTGTGAACTGCTATTTTATCTATTTTTATCTAGATAATTTTTCTCCAGTATGATGGTTCCTATTAAACATGAAAAAAGAAGAAAGGTGTCATTTTTTTGATAAGGTAGTTGAAAAATCTAAAAAAGTAACTAGTAGTAAAAAGAAATTATTATAAGTGTTGATGAGCGTTTTTTATACATAACTTTCAACCTTTATTTAGAAAGTCCGTTTATTTAGAGTTTAATAATAAATAAGTTAAATCATCGTATGTCATCTTGTCACGAACACTACCACTACCATGACTAATATAGAACGAAGTTTTTCTGATATGGTCTACTCATGAAAAATCTTATTTCTTAGCAAAATTTTTATTGCAACAGAAATTTTTTGTTAAAATCCAAATTCAGTTATTGACTGAATTTAAATCAAAGTTCTTTAAATCAAACTCAAAACAGCATAGAAGGTTTGTTCAAAATTTCTATTATTTGAGTAAATAAACTGGAATCGATTAGTTTTTAAAAACTCTCTTAACTCATCTATGTATTAGGCCCCTAGCAGCTAGTTTTTTTTGCAAAATATCATGTTTATTTAGAAATTTATCAAAATCAAGTTGATAATTCTTTTTAAATCAAGTTATGATTTCATTAAGAATTTCAGATTGCTAATGTAGGAACCTTTTTGTAAAAAACCTTGTTTCTTACCAACAGACTCAAAACAATAACTTTCGGGCAAAACTTAACGTTTTTTGCACTATAATAATTTATTCGATAAATTAATATTAGTATATTTGATTATACAAAATTTATTTGTTTGTTGGTATGTTCTGTTGGTTGCTATGTTGATAATATGCTTATGTTTATTCAAAGTACGATTTAGTAAGAGAGTTGTAAAGCCAGCAATCTGTAGAAGGTATAAATATCTTATCACAAAAAATAGTTTTGCTGTTTTGAATTAGAAAAAGATTAGTTCATCAGAGACAAATTATTTTTTTTCAAGGTTTGGTTAAAAAAAAATAAATACCTAAAGTTAAGGTATTTAATAGCTGTATATAGATGACTTACATTAATTATTTGTCTAATGTTTGCACTTACCCAAAATACTTTTCCCTTAGCAACAGGCAGATTGCAATAGGATATTATATATACATATATAAAATTTTCAAAACTATATATTTTTTGAATTTTTAAATTAGTTGACTATATTATATTTATTATATTTATTGTATTATTATTTGCGTAGTTTATTTTTACAATAAGCAAATAGGAACAGATATTTATTGTATAATTATTTGCGTAATTTATTTTTACAATAAGCAAATAGGAACAGATATTTATTGTATTATTATTTGCGTAATTTATTTTTACAATAAGCAAATAGGAACAGATATTTATTGTATAATTATCTGCTTAATTTATTTTTACAATAAGCAAATAGGGACAGATATTTATTGTAAAATTATTTGCGTAATTTATTTTTACAATAAGCAAATAGGAACAGATATTTATTGTATTGTTATTTGCGTAATTTATTCTTACAATAAGCAAATAGGAACAAGATATTTTATGTATAATTATTTGTGTAATTTATTAGGTCGTTATTTAATAGTTTCCTTAACAACGGTTAATAGCTAAATTTTCATCATATCAATCTTTTTATTTATTTTTTTAAATTTTGAGAGCTATGGTAAATAACTTTGTTTGGATAAAAAAGTAAATTATGGTATCTACTAAATCTCTAATTGTTGGTATAGCTTAATAAATAAGCTGAATAAAGAAAAAATGCTATGTAAAAAAATTTTTTGGTGACATGTAAAATTTTTTGAGGTCAAAAATTCTATCTGGAACCAAGAGCAGTAGCTGACCTAAACACTGAATCCTGGCTAAAATATGAAATACTCGTAAATTTTAACCTATGTTATGATTTTAATTTGTTTTGTTTTTTATAATCTATTATCTATTTTTTAATAATTTTGGGCATATTTTTTATTAAAGCTGAATGAAAATATTTCATGAAAACGTTTTATTCAGTGTGCTGCTGCTATTCTGTTGGTGATCAGTAAAGTTACTTGTTTTTTGCACTTAACACATTGATTTTCAAAGCAAAGAGGGTCCATTGAAAACAGTAATTAGTTTCTAAAGAAGTTTAGAATTTGAATCCCTGAATCTTTGAGTTTGTTTATTTTATCCACCCAGCCATGTCCTAGAAGTGGATGGTAAAATTTAAAATTATGTAGCTACTGGAAATAAATTGTAATTTTGTTTTTTTGTTTTATAGGCACAATAGTAAATTGAACGATGGCAACAGCTGTAAAAGCACGAAAAAAGAAACGAGTTTCGCCTTTGCCAGAGAATGAAAATGAAGAAAATAATGAAATGCGGCCGTTGACTCCGCCATCTTTTCAAACTTTTCAACAAGAAAATGATGGCTCAGGTAATTTTGTTGCTTCTATTGCGATTTTTTCATCATTTTTTGTAAGTGGAGGTTACCTGCGTGGTATTTCATAAAGATTTGAATTAGTGTAGATTTTTTTTTTTTATAGCGTATTATTTGAACTAAAAAAAATAGAGATTTAAGAAACAAATATCAAAAAATAATTGCTTCTGAAAGTGATTTTATTTTGTAGCACTATAATTTTATTTTTTTATGACACGCATCTATTGAACTATCTAATTGATGAAATAATGAATATTTTAGTTTCCTAATAAGTGAAATCAACTTAATACGGGTTGTCTTAAAAAATTCAGTGTTATGTATCACAGAGTACAGAAAATATTCTTTCTCTATTTCATTTGATTTCTGAAATATGACTTAAATTTAGTTAGTTTACCATAGCAAAATTTTTATTGTTGAAGTCTGATCCAATATTTAAGTCATATAAACCACATGTTTCTTGATTATTTGTAAAGACTTTTTTTTATATCTGGTAAACTAAAAAAAGTTTTGATATTTTCACAATTGCCTAGAAGATAGTTTTAGTTCACTTTACAATTAAAAAGAAGGTTGAAAATTGTCATGGTTGTGCGTATCTTTTTTTTCAGGGCAAGGGTCATCTCTTGGAGCGTTCACAGAAGAAACCCGCTTGAATACAGTAACTCCAACTTCAATTCCACGCACTGATTCGCCTATTAAGGTATAATATACCAAATGTGTTTTTTTTCTGAAATCTGTTAAATTTATTTTTGTGTTTCAATGATTTTACCATTTTTTTTTGTGTTTTTCATGAAACATATTGTTACTAATTTTAGATAACAACATGGGTAAATAAGCATCATCTATTTTCTGCTATTTTGTGTGCTCATAAATTAATTGAGTTTACACTATAAAGAATTCAAACCATCAAGCTTTTTGTTACTTCTAGCTTTATATGCTAAACGCCTCTAGACATGAGTTTATTTATATTTTTCTCAAGTTATGCTATAAGCCATCCAGGTTATTTTTTGTATCAAAAACAAAAGCATGTATAATTAGCATTCTAGATGAGATAGTAGTACATTTCTAGCAATTTTCTGTAGCATTACGTTTCGGAATTCCTTAAATTTTGTGGCTTTCTGGTTTGACAGTTTCTGCTTTATTAAAAAGTTGAATGGTTATTGACATTTTGAAATCCAAAAGCGGCACTGCTTCTTCTCCTTCATTTAGAGCTAGACAATACAATATGAACACGTCACGTTAACTGATCTTTAATCAACACATGAACTTATGTTTACCATTTAAATTTTTTTCTGTTGAACACATATGAGAACATTTGGTCCACGTGATCACATTCATTCATGGATCTGTTGTAAGTTTTTATGACAGCTTGTTTACCTAAAAAAATCCCATGCTTATTTGGTAACATTCAAATCTTCTTTGGTAGTATACAATGAGACAGGAAACAGCCACTTATTAGTGTTTTCCCACACACAAAGCGTGAATATAAATTTTTTGCTTCCAGGTGATTGAGTTTTAAATTTCTGCAGGGAAGTTTTTTCTATTCGTCATTCATGTACTTGTGTAATAAATTCGCTGTGAGGGAAGATAATAAATAAGGCGTTGTGTAATGACAGTCTCCTGCTGTAGTAATTATTCAAATACTTTTTTTTGGACTATCCACCATCTATTTCATCACTGTATGATGCTTCATTCCCACAATATATGAGCAAATTGTATGTATAGATACTAAGAGTCACATAATCTTATATTTTTCTTTGGTTTTGATGGGTTGTATATTTTGAATGTTGTTCTACCTTTCCACTTTACTATCACCTCATCTAGTGCTAAATCTTGACCAGAATAGTATATATTTGTATATTTTTGTAATGAATTATTCAATAACAGTTTAATCTTGTCTTTTCTTATTACCTACTGATGCAACAGGTAGCATAGAAGGATGCAAAGCTCTAAATCGGTTGCGGGAAAACATTTCATGATAACAAGGAGTATAATTTAATTAGTCCATGGCAGAATAGTCTCTAAATTTGGCCTTCAATCAATACCTATTGCAATGATAACTGAAAGCATTTTCAAAACTTCGTAATTTTTGCAGCTATATTCATGTCGTTGTGGAACATTGCTCAGGAAAAAATTTTCAAAGTTTGTTTGTCTGTTCTGGGCAGAAACCACTATATTTATCAATTCCCCACAGAATTTCTACCTTTAGAATTTATTTGAAGCCATCTATCATATGTAAACATTTTAATTTTAAGCTACAATCCAATAACACAGAAGTTTTGTATGATGTTAAAAATATTGATTATTATAAGTTTGGCTTTACGATTTTTTTGGAAATTTTTTCCTGTCCGAGAAGCTGAGGTTTAAAAAGGGATAAAATTTGTTATAGAGTAAAGTATTTTAAAATAATAAAAAAATAATATTTATGACACTTAGCACTCATGGTTGACAAATTTTATTTTGTCATTTTTTTGTGATCATTTTTGACGTTCTAATTGTTAAAAATTTACAGGGCTGAAAATTGGTGTCCGTCATCGGACAATGTCTGTTTGAAATGTTAGTTTGTTCAAGTGAAATCTATATCTATCATACATGGGGTCCTGGGGAAAAAGTTACTTTGAAGGCTTTAAGTGTTTATTTTTGATAACTGCACAGATAATTAGAGGGTTATTTATTGAAACAGTGCATTTTTGCTTAACATATGCAAAGGATCTAGATATGGTTCTCTAATTGGGGTTTAAACATTTAATACAATAAGCAAAATGACACCAATTGTAAAAGTAAACTCATATACAATAATCTAAAAAACTTTCTTTGTGTGATATTGCTCAAAACAAGGAGCCGGACACAAACCAATCTTACAGAGTATGAAAGATTTAACACCAAAGTGAGGAAGTTTTGTACATTGTTTAAAACTTAATCATCCATTCCAAAGCAGAAGAAATTCATCAACATGAATTTCTCGGCCAAGTTTCAATGATGATTTCCATTGTCTAATGAGGTAATCATCCGTTTAAATTTTGCATCGTTTTCTTATGTCTCACCATTTTCATCTAGGTTACTCCGTCAATCGTTTATATACTTTTTTTATACATGCTTTTTATGTTTACATCCAGTGACGTAGTTTTAGGTTTAGGATACGGTTTTACTATACACGGCGTACATATAAGTATATATAAAAAAGTGACAGGGTAAACTAGAATCACTCCATATCACCTAATAATTTAATCAAAGTGTAAAAACTTCTCAATCAAATGTATTCTGTTCTGTAATGCTTTTTATGTCATAGTTTCTCCTATAATTTATTCAAAGTGTATTACAAATGAGTTTTAAGCTTGACTATAATACGTCGTTAAAAGGTTGATGCTATATACAATCGGGTATCACGAGAAGTGAATTGTGCCTATTTCTTTATATAAAGAAATATACATGCTGACTTTGAAAACACTTTACCGAAGGCTGACTGCTTGAAATGCAGATTAGACTGATCTGCGATATATGTACAGAATTCCTCAGTTATCAAAAATTTCTAATGGGTCATCGATATTTATGTCATCGGCTTTTTTTCGATGTCCAATAAAGTTAAATCAAATTCATTCTCCTTTTACTGGAGGCTTATCCTCCCATAACACATTCTCAAATTCACTAGCTTTCTCCTTCTTATATAAGGGCTCTCTTCTTAAGGGAGGTTTAGATCATACAGCAGTTGTAGATCATACAGAAGCTGAGGAGTGTCCAAAATGTCATTATTTTCTTCTCAGAAATATTACCTTGCAAATCTGAATTATAATCATCTAAAAAATTGATTCCTCAGTTTCTGAATCAATAACGAAGTTATCTCCATCATCAGAACCTTAAATCACTGAGTGAAGAAAGATCTGAGTCACTATTGAAAATCATGAACTTGCTCCAAGTTTTTATATTTTTATCTAGCATTTTTATCTTTCTATTTATGCTGTAATAATTACGTAATGGGAAGCTATTTAGACTTAAAATTTCTGCAAGTGTTTGTGCCCCAGGCGTATATGAAGTCAGATATATCAACTTAAAGGTGGCTTAACTGCTGTGCATACTATTACGTCTCTAACAGTTTCTGCATGATAAGGATCTGTGTAATAGTATTTCTCTAACGGTTGAGGGTTAAAAATTGTAACTAAAAAATAAGCCTAATAAAATTTTTGTATTAAAGTGATAAAAATGCAGTAGGAACATTTGGGCAAAAACATTCTAGTGTAGTGTATTCTAGTGTGAAAAAAAAAACATCCCAAAAAATTCACTCGAAAATTCCTTTCATAATATTCCTTCTTAATGGCAGCCAAGAGAAGTCAACAATATCTGTCCAAAATTTTTGTGAGCTTTGATGTATTACATTGTGTCAGAAACGAATAAATTTACTTGAGTTTATTTTCTTTGATAAAACCACAAAATTTGTTACATTTATTTAAGATTTTTGAAAGCATCTCAAATAAATAAACTGCATAAGTATATTTGCTTTTAAGAAACATAATTTTTTGAGCTTGGAAAATTAATTTACCCCTCTTTTCTGATATTAAATAGAAATTTCGTAAAAGTATAAACTTTCGATCAGCAGTTTTTGTTTAGGTCAGCGTTAAAACCTTTTTTAATATTACTCATTTGTTTTTTTGAAAAAAATATCACATGATTTTAAATAAAAAAGCTTTGAATAAAAATCATTTTTTTAATTAAATTAATTGATTAAAATAATTAATTAAATTAATTAATTAAAAAAAATTAATTAAATTAATTAATTAAAAAAATTATGTTTCCCATGGATTAACTATACTTTCAATGATATTATACTGAGAAATCTTTCATTGTTTGTGTGATCAAAGTAATGAAATTACAAGTTTTTGGTTAGTTATTCTGAATTTTTAGAAACCACATAATATTAGGCCTGTACCTGATCAAGAAAATTATTACTCAAAAACGACGATGTTATGTTTTTACTTTGCACATCAAGATGGTTCTATAAATAGGCTAACAAAAATGGAAGCGTTAAATTCTGTTATGGCCTTCTTTCTTTCCAGTCAATTATTTTCTTTTCATTATATTACTTCAATAATAAATCATGTTCAAGGATATTACTGTTAATTTAGGTTACTGAGACATGATATGATTTAGATTATAACCTGCGTCTAACTGTAGTTATAGATTATGTTGTGTTGATATAAAATAAAACCATTAAAAGAAAGGGATTAAGTTCAAATCTATTTATGATAAAAAACAACCATTATAAAGGAATTTACTAATATTGACTTTTGAATGTTTATATATTTTGATAAATTTTAAAATTATTAGTTATTACTAGATAAAATTTTTGCTCAATTCAAGAAAATTTTTTAGACCTTGTGTTGGAGTTTTGATAAGTGAAGATAAGGTCTTAGGCTATTAAGTATCAGAATGCATTGAACTGTTGCTGAACATCTTTGGCTCCAGTGCTTGGGATTCATTGATTTAATCGTCCCTACCAGTGCTCTATGATCAACACCTTTATGGTATTTCCAGTCATCTAAAACGCAGTAGCAACATTTTAAAAGAAATTAACCTGCTGCGCATTTTGTCAGTTATATTCTAAATCATTTATTTTTATTTAACTTTGAAAATTGCAAATGAAAAGGTAGACTTTAACTTGTCACTCAAGAAGCCATCGCCAAACATAGTGTTTACATGGCTTGTTTAAACACATGATTGTGATAAATCTATAAGCCTATAGACTAGCATCAAAGATTGCATTAAGATTTGTTTGAATGGTGTCATCAGAAATTTCTTTCATCCTCTCTTATACTTATTATTTTGTATATTGAAGGATGGAGATGACAATTCTTCTCGATCAAGTACACCATCAAGTGCAGCTGCTCTCATGAAGCGAATTAAGAGAAACACTGTTGCTCCCATAGATGAAGAGACAAGTTTTAATGGTGGTGTCACGAATCAAACATTTCAAGATGATGGCAATAAAACAGGTAACGTTCCTTTCAATTCCCTCCATGAGAAACCCCAGATTTTTTTCTGCCCATGAGCATTCACTAAAAAAATTTGGTTCTAGGCCATTAGGTTTTCTTGGCTCTCTGACATTCACCGAAACTTTAAAATTTTATTATAATCACAATAATTTCTATTATTTACCATTATTGGTAAATTTTTAACCTTTGGGCTTAGAATTCACCAAAAGTTTTGCCTCAAAGACGAGGCACTAACCAGACCTCAGTATTTCTTAATTCAAATTTTTTGGTGTTACCCATTAACCTTTTGACAAAGTTTTGGCATCAGTAATTTGTGTTTTCTTTATCCACTTAGATTAGAAAAATATGTTGATAGTATTTCCTACATCCAAGTGGAGCGTTACCCCTATTATTAAAACAGATTTATGGCGTAAATGTTGATTTTTTTTAATGGATTTGGGATGAAGCCACAATATTTCATGCAAAGACCAGTCAAGAAATGATTTTTTCTGATCTGATACAGTATGATGATATTAATTATGATGTATAGATTTTGATACCGGTACACCTGTTTGGATGTTTTTAAGCCTAAGCATACTTTATATGATATTGATATTTTTCCTAATTTAATACCAGCTCTGTTTAAATATTCCAAAAGTTTGAGTTATTACCAATTAGGAAGGAAGGATTTATTTTTACTAAACATTTTTGCATAAAGATCCTTAATTTGATAAACCTGTAATTTAATTTTAAAATGTAAATCTAATGGCACTTAAAAACATGATTATTTCCACTATTATGCTATTAATGAAAAAATTTTTTTAATAAATCAAGAAAATAATATAAAAAATACCTAACCAAAAATACGAGTCTGTTTTTGTGCTAGCCTTTTTAATGACAATCATCAGGATTGCTAAAGTACAATTGCTAAAAACTTTTTTTAAAAAATACTAAAGAGCTTAATATTTGGTTTTTGTTTAGTTGAAGTTTCTAGTGATTTAGGAAGTGAGGTTGATGTACAAGCTAATCAAGAAAAGACCTCTTCACGGTATCTTCTTTATGTGGTTTATTTTCAAAGCTTCTGATTAATTTATAAGATAAGGCCAATTAAGTATGTTTTTATATTTTTTTTGTTAATGTATCACCAGTCTTCAGAACTTGGCAAAGCTCCAAAAAATTTCTGTCAGATTTTCTAACTTCTATAGTAAAATTTTGTTTTTCTCTTAAAAAGATTATAAACTTTCTACTTCCTTATTTAACTTTTTTATTCTCTTAAAGAGTTATAAGCTTTCTATTTCATCATATTCGCCTATCAGCTTTCTACATCCTTATATGTATCTTCAATTAATAAAAATTTGTTAGTTCGTGTAAAATCATAGTTTGTTTTTCAACCATTGAAACAGATTTATTTCTTGTTTTTATTTGTAAAAATAATTTTACAGCGGTAAAATGTTACTTTATATAAAGCCGTACTAATAAATTCTTTATTTGAGCTTACTAAATTGTAATTAAAGAGATAAAACGCATGTCATGAGTTATAAAATTTCATCAGGCCTGATGATAAGAGCAGCATGATTCCTGAAACATCGCTCAATAAAATTTTATAACTCATGACATGCGTTTTATCTCTTTAATTATTAAAGCCTGAGTTGACAAACACAAATATTTTTGAAATTACTCAATTGTATTAGATTCTGTCAATTTTCTAGTATAAAAAGCCCTGACTTAAAAATCATGCATTTTTTAAAATTCTGAATAAACAGCAGAGAAACTTTAAAAAAAAAGCTTTTTAAACTTTAGTAGTGTGTTATCTCAACTAAATTCTGGTATTTTACAATTGAGCAAATATGTCTATATTAAGAAGTTGCTTTAGGGTGCAAAAACTTTCATTAGGGTTGATTCGCAGATTGGAGTTGCCCAGATAAATGTATATAAAGGGTATTAATTGCCGTGCACATGTCCATATTGTAATCTGTCTTGTTAGGCCAATAAAGTATATCATTTTGCAGTTTTTTTTTAACTACGCTGATATTTAGTCGTTCATCTGTGGCATCAAATATGTCAAAAGCAGCAAAACGTACAGCAAAAGTTTCTCCACTTGTTGTCAACCACAAAGAAAACACTCAGGTAGAAAATGGAGGTAAGATCAGTAATTATCTTCTTTTCTAATTATCTTTTGTTTCTGAAAGATTATATGTGTGCTGTGTCAAGGAAGTCACGTAGATAGGGCCTTCAGTAAGACTAGAAGGGCAAGGTATAAGCTTTTCTGGATAAGTCATAGCAATGGGAATGGAGTAGCACACATATTTATAGCAGAAAAATTGATAGAAATAAAAATTAGTGTAATAGTAAATAGTCAATCATGTCAATAATCACATAGTAAATATGTTTTTGATAGGTATTATGATCACAACTTCTGTGTCAGTTTATATACTTCAGTGAAGACTCTGTGAGGAAGATAAGAATAATTTTTATGATCAGTTGATAGTGGTTACATCCAAGTTTGAAGATAATAAACTTTTCATAGTTGATGGTGACTTAATGGCCATGTTGGCAAGTTATATGGGTATGGAAAGGTGTACATGAAGGCTATGGTTTTGGGATCAGAAATAAATAAAGGGAAAGATAATTTGAATTTGCAGGAGACAGTGTAACTCGGGTACACAGGAAATACAATGGTATTGTATGAAGGTTAAGAACTAACATACAGTTTGTCAGAACTAATTATCTCACCTTACCAAGGTGAGATCATTAGTAGAAAGATGTTGATCACTTAGATAGGAAGGTGTAAATTGGGTGAACTTCAAAATCAAGTATGACAAATATTGACCATAACATTACAAATATGGAATAGTAAATACATAAATAGGTTATAAGCTCTTCGATCCCCCACTTTGGACCTTCAGTTTATAAATCAAATATTTTATTGTTGTGCCGTGGATCTTTTTTGAAAGCTTATTTATAACGTACATTTATATTTTATTCATGTTAATCCAACTCTGAATATTTTGTGTACAAAAATCTACCTTGAGCACAATGCAATAGTTGAGGATGTGAGTAATATATTCAGTTGAAATATAATATTAATGGCAATCTAAATTTTGAAATTTTAAATACATAGATAAAATCTATCCTTCTGTCTCCCAATGGGTCTCAAAACCCAAGAATACAAGTCGAATGCTTTAGCACTTAACTGTTGGTTTTAGTTGAAAGGTTGATAGGTACCAAGTATTTACATTACATTTTTGTCAGAGTAATTATTATCTACCATACAAGGGTACAAAAAATTCACACCTTAATAGGGGTAGGTTTTTAAATATATTCAAATATAATATACATACATGAGGTCTTGAACCCCACCCTGTCAGCCAAGTGTTTTGCTAATGAGCTATGGATCGTAGTCTAAATTGTTAAAAATGCCATACAAATGCTTATTATGAATCTAGCCTTATTTTATCTTTTATTCGTAAGACTGTGATTGGTGAAAAATTAGCTAATACCATGCAAATGTCAGGTAAAATTTTTCCAATGCATATGCGTTCTCTTCGATACAGGTGACCATCGTTAATTAATGAGCTCTGTATTGAAATAAATTTAAATTTAAGGGCTAGACTTCCTCTATTCACCACTTGACACTTTTAAAACTTTGTTGCTGTATTGTAAATATCACAAAGCCAAAAAATGTCTAGATTTATTATCATTTATCTTGATTATGTTGCTCGTCTTTAATTTTTCTTAATTTTCTTTATTTCAAATTTCTCAATTTTTTATGAATTAGAAGCACTATCAAAGCTGTGTTTTCACTTACAAAATTTTTTCATTTCTTGTCCTAAAATTTAAAACAACAAATTACTGTCATTTCCTCAAAACCTGCTTTAAACATACTTTTCAAGATTTTATTTTGTTTTGTTTTTATTTTGACTAATATCTTCATTTGCTGAAATACCTCTTTACAGTCCTGTGGGCTTTTTATTTGGTCCAAAGATTCTGTTTATGATTTATTTATAAATCGCTTAGGGTTTTCCTTCAAATTTTACATGATGCTTTATGGTTTTAAAACAAATTTTTTGAGTTGGTAAGAGTTCTTAACAATGAGATAATGGAATATTCAAACCCCCTTTTTGAAATAAATTTTGAAGCTCAACTAGAGTTACTGAAAAGCAGATAAACTAAAACTCCATCATCCTTTCATGGACTTGTAATAGTTGACTGATTCCAATAAGCACTCACTAGACCTCCAATTCCTTAAAAAATGTTCTTTAATGTGAAAAAAAGATAATGTAAAAATAAAAATTTTTCTCAAATATTGCTACTTGTATAGGTCGACTGGAAATATTTTATCTAGACCATATTGATGCAACCTTACTAAATAAAAAATCACTGTATCTTTTTAATTTTAGAATCAATTGTTGTACCATTTTCTTCATCTGAGGGTAATGCTCATCCACCTGCTGAGATATTACATAATGAACCTGTAAAAGATAAGGAACCTGTAAATGATGCAAAAGAAGTACCCGTCGAAGAAAGACATGACTCTGTTAAAAAATCTGACCATGTAAGTTTTTTTTGGGAACTTTTTGAAAACTTTTATTTCCTAAGGTTAACATTCTGTGATTTTTAATTAAATTCAAATTGATCAATAAAAGATTGATTGTCGTAGATTCAAAAAAAAACAAATTCCCCTTCTATGGTATATTAATTATTTGAAATTTATACATATTTAGGGGAAAACAATTTTTTTTTTTGCCAAGAGGCTAATAAAAACACCAATCTTTATATTAAAACTCTATTCTTTTATTAATTTCTTTGGAGAAAAAAAATATTTTACAAGAATTTTTTTTGAATTGAATATCACAAGAATTTTTAATTTTATGTTGCCATGGTGCTAGATAAAACATGTTGTAAAAATTTAAAAATAGATAATTTCATGACAGTCACTGTTGGGAGTTATCCCCATTATGGAAAGGTATCAAATTTATATATTAATGTAGTGTTTTTTTGTTTAAGAAGTCATGCAATATTTTTATTCAATAGATAAACAGTAGAAGCATGCCACATTCTTATGACATTTTTACTCACACTCAATTTTGAGTTTCATTTATTAAAATTTTGTTTATGTTTCATGATTTTTATGTTTCATTTGAATATATTACAAACAGAATATAAATATAAAATATATACATATAAAAAATTTAATTGTAGCTAGATAACGAGGTTGATAACGAGGTTGATAACGAGGGTATCTAAAACCTCTTCAAATATCGCGAAAAATAAAAAATTCGTTGTTGTACATTAATTTTCTTTTTAATATCTTTTCACTATCAATCGCTATAGTATTGCTGTACATGTTATATGAGACAATTGGAAAATTGCACTAGGTTGCTTTTTAATTGAATAGAGTTCGTTTCTCCCCAGGGGTTTGTTGATAAGAAGGACATCCGGGCAGTAAAATCAACTTGGTTCAAAACCAATCACTTACAGAGCCTGTGTCTGACACCTAATATTAGGTTTTTGCTGAATTGATCTGCTGCCTTTCACGTTGTCACAGGCTAACGGTAATCTATTTATATAGTGGGAGTATGACTTTATTTGCTTCTGACATGTTGCTTGCTCTGTGAAGAGAGTACTGCCATATTAGTAGTGAAATAAGTCAGTCTCTGGTTGTGACTTTTTTTTATGGAAACAAGGTTCATTTTTTATATTCATATGTCTATAGTTTGTAGTGGTTTCTTATTTATAGATCTTAACATAAAAACAATAAATAAAGAGCACACTTTTTTAAAACTTTTTTTATGTAATTTAAAAAAAAGAAAAATTATCATTTTTTATTTTTTAGTCAATTTTTCTCAAAAGAGTGTTGGTCAAATCCGTAAAACACTGAATAAATTTGGTCTCGCCTTATGATATATTTTAAACAGCGCATTTTGGTGAATTCTTGTTGAAAGTGCAATAAAAAAAAATCTGTTATTAATATATATATATTATTAATAATATAATATATTATTAATGTTATAAATACGAGATGTTATTAATATGCAGGACAGTATCGTGTGTATCAATTTATATATAATAAAATAATCTCTGAAAAAGATTATTTGAAAAAAAAATTTTCAAGCAAGTAAATTATCGAACCATAAAACTATTATGCAACTCTTCCAAGAACAGGAAGATTAAAGCTACAAATGAATTGGGTGAAGGAATAACTAACTGTATTAAAAATTAAAACATGGTGTTTAGAGATTTATTTGTTTTTCGTTGTTTCATTTTTTTAATAAAAATGGCATATATTTTTTTTTCGAGAACAGAAATTGTGACAGAGAGAAATTTTAAATGAAGCGATTTCGGAAACATTTATGTTAGTTAGGATGGCCTCAGTGGATATATAGCTATTCTAGATTTACTAATTAGAGCAAAACCAAAAAAATTCTGAGCTTTGCCCCACACTTCATTGGGGGTTCTTACAGCACGCTCCCAAACCCCAGCTGTTTGGAACTATTTATCGATCTTCTATAAGCCGGCATGTCCAAATAACTCCTGGATATGTCTCTGTATACTGATAGATTTCTATACTCATTTATATCGGAATTGCCTTTGTATTTAAAAAAAATTATTATAGGTTTAGCCTTTTAATTGCTACCTGTAGTTCACCGATAGAGCATTTGACTTACTTACACGATAAATCTCTAAGGTTCTATTTGAATGTCTTTTCAAATATAAGGTTTCGTTTCACTTACGTTTTCCATGAAGCAATCTGTAATCTTAATTTTTTTTTGCAGATTAGTGATGCTGAGATAGAAAATATAATCAATAATGAATCTGGTAAAATATTTTGTTTTTGTATACTTTAACTTCTTAAAATTTGTGATACTGTTTAGTTTATTATCCTTTATTAGAGAATTGATAATTTTGAACATTTAACATTAATGGGAGTCCAAAAATTTAATATTTTGGTCTAATATTGGGTTTGGGAGATTGCATTTCTAGATTTTTCTTTATTATATTTAAAAAAATATAATCTTGCTCAATACCCTTTTTTTTATTTAAAATTGCGATGAATCTACTGACTATAAAATCTTGCGGATCAGAAATTTTCCACTTCTACTGTATTTCTTAAACCGTTAAATTATGGAAGAATCTAAGGTAAAGCAAAATTAAATAACTTATTACAGTTCAAGCATTCTATATGCAAATTTACTTTTGAAATTCTTTCAATGAATTTGGTGTGAGTGTACTCAAGAGCAATAGTATCCGTGTGATCATGTAAATGTTTGTAAAATATTACTCTATTTATCTACTGCAATTTTGAGCTTAAAGCATCAAAAAATTTTGGTTATGGCCCAGTTAATAAATGTTGCTGGTTTCCACGTTATAATTCCAGTTACGTTTTAATTTTTTTTATATGAATTAGTGATTTTTACACACAGCATAAATAAACCAATAATCTTTCAAGCATCATTTTCATACCTTTATTATTGATATCTTGTTATTAACATATTTTTTGATACCATTTTCTTATCTTATCATTCAGTTTTCCTTTTTATTTTTATGAATTTTTTGAATTTTTTTGAAATTCTTTTTTTTTTGCCATTTGAAATGATATTAAGTTCACAAGGGAATTAAGTTGTTATTTTATTTTATGTTTAGTTTGAAAATTATATATAAATGTTGTATTTTTTATAATACAATGCTGTCAATGTAGATTTATGTAATTTAAAACCTGAAAAATTTACATAATTGTTTAGTTGCTTACGGTGGTTAAGTTTCATAATTTAGTACTCTTAAACGCTGATTACTAATTTTTTCATCTGTAAGATTCAAAAAATTTGTATATGTAATTTATAATAAATTCAAATCATACAATAATTAGAGCATTAAAATAAAAAATTCATGTCATAATCTATAATACATAATATAACATAATACTTAATAATAACATAATACTTGGTAATAATAATATAGTATAATAATAATAATAATCAACATAACATAATATATAAAACTTTCTTTTAAATCAATTTTTTACTTTTAAAAAATAATTTCCTTTCTACTTTTAGAGGTGACTTCCCTTGTCTCCACAGAAGCAGTGCTTGCTCCACCACGTATTGATGGAGAGCAGGAAGCTTACATTCCTATTGGCTATGCTAAAGAATGCATACAAAAAGTATGATCAATCATCTATAGAGCCTAGTTTACACTCTGAAAATAGTGGCACCCACTTTAGCACCCTACCCTACCAAATCTCTCCTCTCCAGTTGAGCCCCTTCCCACCAACTTGATTTATTTGCTAACAGAAGGTTCATTATCTATTATTTTTAGGTACTAAAAATACTCTGTAAAACTGATATGTGAACCTGGACTGAGGATGAGTCATTGTTAAGAGTTTTTTGGACTCTTGAGAAAGCTGACAATGTTCCTATAGATTCATGGCCAAGTTGGCATGTCTTATAAATTCAGCCATGTGCTTTTGTTTATCTATCTATTTTTTTGTTTATTTTTCGATTCGTAAGTTTTTCTCTTTCATTTTTTTCATTAGTTTTTTTTTTTAAGATTCTAATCATTAGGTGGTCATGGTTAAAGGTGACAATCTTAAGTTTAAAAAAAAATACTAAATTTGTCAATTATATTGCCATTTTGGACCTAAAAACAGCTGTTTTGAATTTTTTTCACATTTTTCGGCTTGTGTAGCCATCTTTCAAAGGCTTTCTATTCTTTTTAAAAAGTGTAAAATAATTTAGATGTTAAGAGAATGATTTCCCATTATTTAAGTTTTTCAATTCTTAGAAAACCAATTTAAGAAGTTTTCTTCTCTCTGATAGTTTTTGTTTTATTATTTTTGGATATTATTTTCAAATATTTTTAAGGTGTAAGCTGGAAAGTAGGAAATTTGGTCTGAAATTGTAAATTATCTAAACTTTTTGATAATTTAATTATCTAAAAAGTTGAGAATTGTGACTTTCTTTGTTAAAGGTAAGAGTCCATTTTAGTCATTCAGCCCTTGTTTGGAAAAATCTTGTTCCCTGGTAATTAACCTGCTATAGAGCATTTTCATCACATTAAAATTTTTTTTGAGAATTTATGAATCATTATAATATATTATATGATTGTAATTTACCATAAAAGACTATTTATAATTGATATATGAAAATTTAAGATTTAAAAAATTTCTTTTTGTCTAGCATTATACCTTAAAAGTATTTTTTAGGCAATTTCAGAAAAATTTAGAAAAATTCAGAAAAATTCATTTTGCTTTTTTCTTAAAACAAATTTTTGCACGAAGTTATGTACTGTGTAAGATATAATTTAACCTAAATGTGCACTACTAAAAGTGCTAAAAGATATCATTTGTGTTCTCATTAATAATTTTTGATTCCATTTGATTACGGTTTTTTAACAGAATTTTTTAGCTTACAATGATTATGAAATTTTTTAGTTGTCGCTATAAAGTAGGACATTTTTCAAACAAAATACTTGGTTACCAATTAATACTTTAAATGTAAAGTTTTTTATAAACAATTTAATTCTAAACAATGTTTTAAAATCACAACTTTTTATTTAGGTGGTTGAAGATATGAAGAAAATGAAAGCTAATCATTACTCAGTGATTGAAAAAGTTCAAGAACATTATAAGAAAATTGAGGAAGACTCTCAGGTTTCTTAAAATTTGATGCTTAAATAAATAAATACTTTTATTTACCAAGGAAATCAAATTAGCTTTGCTCATACGCTCTTGGATAGACCCAAAATGTTTGGTTTGGAGAAAAATTCTTCGAAAGATTATATGACAGCAGTTACGACATTTCAATTTTATAAACATGATGACTGCTTTTCTTGTGTCATTTTAAGAAATTCAGATTATATAGAGAGTGTTTCAATAAAATTTAGCGCATTTATAGGAGACATTTTAGACAAACTTTGTAATACATCAATGGAGTAAATAAGACCATAAGTGTAATGGGCATATTATACTTGAGTATATTATTTAATATATAAGCTAAAATATTTAAAATTTTGTGACATAATATATTTATTTGCCCTTGGACAAACCGGTCTTTCTTAAATCGGTGGTCATCTCATATTTTATGTTTCTTGTGAATTTGAAATGATATTTTTTTATGGTTACTTTTCTCTCTTTGAATTATCATTTAAACCTTGATTTTGGAGAAGATAAGGTTACAGGCTCATAAATATTTTTTTTTAATACCTCTCATGTGACCTGCTTTAGGTTAATATGCAAATAGCATATTGGTTTTCTGTCTGGTGTTAATGGAATTTATGTTAACCATACAATTTTCAGGATATGATTTATTTTAAAATAAATTGGTCTGTTATGTTTAAATGGAATGGAACATGAAAAAGGCTTAAGGTATGCATTTGGAAGGAGTATATGTGTTTCCTTGTATTCAATGCTTTTATTTGTAGCTGCAAACTTTTCAACCTCTATGTTTTAACAGGTTAATAATTTCAAAAACACAATTCAAGATAATAACACTCCTACTGTTCACATTTGCTTAAATCCTCTTGACGAGAAAAGAGGGAGGCTATGTTTTTTGATAATAGGATATTTGTTTTGTCTCAGTGTTGTTTATCTGGATGATATGTCATGTGATATGTCACGACATGTCACATGACATGACATGAAATAATTGCTACAATTTTGAAACTCTGTTGTTCGTTGTTGTTTGTTATAATAGACCCAGAAAATATTAATGATTTTCAGTAACATTGACCATAGTTATGACTTGTGTAAATTTAACATATGCCTATAAAACTTTCACAGCATTTTGGGTATCTTTTTGTTAGAAGCATAGTTTGTGTTGGTCAAATGGCTTTCAACACGCAATTTCAATTTAGAGAAGTTAATGACTCAAGTTGTTTTTGAATTGAGTAGTAAGAAATATTAAGCTCTGGTTCGCACTGACTTATTGGCTAGTGGTCTATTCTTAAAAAAATAAGAATTGAGCTTGCCAACAAAATTTGAGAAAAAAATTTTGTTGTGGTAAATTTTTCAACCATCTACTTCATGACAGAGTGTCATAGCACCGGCAGATTGGCATATTAAACTAATTATGTTATTTATAGGTTCAGTTTAATGACTACGTTATTAAACTGCGGAATGAATATTCTACCAAAGTTGCAATGTTTAAGCATGTTATGGAAAGTCACAACAACGAGTACAGAGAAAAAGAATTATTTTACGAGCAAGCTATTAAAGTGAGAAAATGGTTATTTTTAGGGCAAATTATATATTTTTTTCAGGTTGACTCTTTTGATATTTTGAATAATTTGAGCATAGTTTAAGTTTTAACATAGTTTAGGACAAAAAAGCAAAGTTATTTAATGTTTTATGTGCTGAAACTTTCCTGGATTATTTTAATTAAAAAGATTTGTATGCAAATGAATTTCAACTTTCCATTTCTGATTTGAATTTCATTCTACTTAACAGAGATTTTATCCACTCGTCTCCAGGAATTTTATTACCTACAAATATATTCACATTTTACATAGTTTGCAGCAAAAAAAATTAATTAGGCTAGAGATTTTGATTACGAGGCATCAACAAGCAATATAATCACCAAGTATCCTCATAAGGCAAATTTCAGACTTTCCAAACCTGATTTCATCTGATATTATTTATGAAAAAAAGTCATTTTTTGCTGTCAATTATTTTGTATTTGAAACTCTTTTTATCAATTTTCATGATTTTTTAAAAATCTGTATTTCCTTTTTTAAGTGTCGCATGATGTTTATAAGGACCATAAAATAAAGGGTATCTTTTTAACCAAATTTTTCACCTGTGGAAATTTGTTATTTTTTAATGTCGTGAAAAAGTGCTTGTTTTAGCAACCACTTCTAAAGCCAATTTAAATCAATAATGTGACATTATGTATATATGGGGACATTCAAAACAGGTACAATGAGGTAATTGAACGATGTAAAACTGCAAACAAACATACGCAACAAACAACATGAAGTTTCAGGTTTTATCATACTTAATGAATTGAACCTAATACTTCTTCCTGTTTTTATCTGGTATCTGTTAAACAGGTATCTGGTAAACATTTTATCAATATACTACAGCTACTTGCAACAAGCATTTCTTTTGATGAAACCATTGTTGATATATTGTTGCATTGATTTATAAATTTTTTTAAATTTCAGGATTTTTATTATCTTTAAAACAATTTCTGATAACTTTAATAGCTTTTGTAAAAAAATCATCCTAAAAAACACTTTAAGGAAATGCTGACAAGATTCAAGTATCATGAAAAATATATTGAGTGCCTAACAGTTTATTTAAATAATATTACTTTTTCACTCTTTCTTCTTGAGTTTTACCTAATTTTAACCCTAACTTATATCTCGTTGCTATCCTTTCTTTTTGTGTTGTCATTCATTAGTTTCCAGTCTAGACCATGTTTGGCTTTATCATGGGATTCTTGGTGACCTTCAATTTACCTTTAAGGAGCTCTGTAGTTGCTTTATTATATACTTTCCTGGCTTTTTTCATAACCTTACTATAGTATGTTATTTTTTTTGCAATAAAAATCTATAGCTAACTGATATACTGGAGATGCAAGAGCTCTTTTTATCTTCAAATAGCTTAAAGAAAATAATTCTAATTTAAATCTTAACTATTTGCTGCTAGATTCAGTTTTACATTTGCAGATACCATCTTATAGTCAAAGCTACAGATTGTAGGCTTCCACATTGAAAATGGAGCTTCTTTATTTTTTTCTAACAAAGATTGGAGATTTAGTTCAATAGAAGAAAGTCAAGTCCATCTCTTTTGGTACACATAGACTGTTCTTGTGCATCATATTCAAGTGTTATTGCCCATTTATACAAGTTACTTTATTATTGGCAAATTTTTGGTCAGTTTCACTGATTTTAACGTTTATTCACTTCATGTTGTGGGCAGGTGCAGATGAAATAGCGTATTTAAGATTCCTTATTTATATTACTATGGAGAGAATAGATGTAGTCTTGAAGGAAAGCTCAACTCAACAATTTCAATTCATTTGATTTAATAATGACAAAAATATCTGTTAAAGCTCCTTGTTTTTATCTTCAAACTATGGATGTTATCAAGGTTTTTCTATTTCTAAACTTTCTTTTGTTTTATATTTGTATCTTTAGGACAAATCCTATGCTCCTGTATATTCAGTATTTAAATATTTTCAGATTTAAAACAGGACACCAGTTTTTCCATGACACTTAAGTATGTTAATGCAGGCATAAAATTGATGATGTAACATCATTGATCCTGACATAAATATAACTAGATTGATAAAAATTGTTTTTATTAGGGTTTGAGGCATCACGCTCTAAGACAGCTCTGCTCACACTGATCTGAAACAGACCCTTTGTGACCAAAAACATGAATATTAAAAATATTATCGATGAGTCTAGTGCTTTATTCTGACTTTTGGCATAGCAGTTGTTGTTTAACAACATAAAACATACTTCTGATTACTTTTCCAAAGAGGAATATCTATTCTTATAGGATTTTTACAAAGTTTATCACAAATTCCTTTTATAGCAAATTGGGGATATTTTACTGATTTTGGTCCTCTGTAAAAAAAAGTTTCAGAAAAAAATCAGTTCATCATCTGATCTAGCTCAATATACTTCAAGTTGAATTTTGCGGATAGTTCTCATTCAATTTAAATAGAAATTTTAATATTCTATTATACTTTCACCTTTATTAAATATAATTTATGTTTGAAAAATTTTAATCTTCTTTATAATGCCTGAATTCTAAAAAGAAAAGTAATTTAAAAAATAGAAATCATGGTTATACAGAGAACGGGGACCAGTATTTTATTAGTTTGTTTATACGAATTACGGTATTAATTTTTTTTGTTTGTTTAGAGTGTGCGTGATAAGAATCGTTCTCTGCTAATTGAGAAGCGAAATTTCTTGTTGAAATTTAAAGATGCAAATGCTCAACGGGAGCTAGAAAAGGTTAATGATATTTAGAGTAAAGTGTTTTATCAATGCAGAGAATTTTTTTTTTTGAATATTATTGATGAAGGTGCTCCTCTTAACATTAATTTGTTGTTTGAATTATTTTTTTATATGTTTGTTGGTTCCATTAAGTTTTCATATATTGAGCCATAATTATAAATTTTTTTTGAGCAAAATTACCTGAATTAAAAAATAATAATAATAAATAAAAAATTTACTTGGTCCAAGAATGATATTTATAAATTTCACCAAAAAACATTTTGGAAAATGTTTGTTCTGATTGTTTTAAATTTCTGCCATTTTGATAACTTCATTGGGTCTAGGAAATATATCAGCTTTATTGTAGAAATAAGTACCAGTTATCACAGCATACAAGAAAAATGTGGTGGAATTAATTAATAAATTATCTTGGCTCATTTCTTAATCTGCAAAGTCTATAGCCCAGGCCACAATTAAAGTCAGAAAATTATTTTTTTTTGTAATATTTATTTGCAATATAAATTTTTTTTTTCTTTCATGTATTTTTCTCTGCCTTTTTCTGTTACAGAGCAAGAAGAACTAGGCATACAAGAATGCATTTTTAAAATAATGGTATTGTAATAAATTTTTCTAATCTGTTAAAAGTATTGTTTTATTTTTAGACTCAGTTATTAACTGATTTAACTACCATGCTTGACGAGAAGCACAAGGTGTATTTGAACGGTGCGGAAACTATTCATTCTTTAAAAATATTTTATATATATTTATATTTTATAAATATTTTTGAGATTCTTATGAATTGCTGCTTTTACTGAGTCCATTAAACACAGACATGCTTAACTTTGACGCTTTGATGCATTTTTGATAGGACTTCAATAGAGCCCTCTAAAATTTTTGTGTAGTGTTGCTTCCTTAACTGCTCATGGAGTTTACCCATATACTCGTTATACTACTGAGCTTTTAATTCTTTTGTAACTTGGATGGTTGAAAAGCTAAATTTTTTTTTATTTAAATGGCAAAATCCTCTCTTTTTGGAAGTTTTATTAGGCAGCGACTTTTTTCTGTACAAATTTATTAAAATTTTCAAACACCCAAGAAATAATCTTTCCATTTGAGAACTTAAGTTTTTATGTGAGTCTTATACAAGGTTTTGAGAACATTGAAAACTTCATTGATTTCATAGGAATTTCTTAAAATTTTCAGAATATTATATATGGCATCATAGGGTTTTGCTTTCTAATATATGTAATATTATTATTATTATTATTATTATTAATATCTAATATAATGTAAATATTTTTTATATTTCTTTATTCAAGATAGTGTTCTTAGGATCAATCATGTTTAAATTTTACATTTTTAGTCCGAGAAAAATACAAAAATGAGGTTCAAGATCATGAAAACTCAAAAAAGGAAAATAAGAAAGCTGAAAATGAAATTAAATTGTTAAAAAAGGAGCTTGAGATATTAAAAGCTACTCTGAGTTCCAATTCCGGTCAAAATCGAAAAATATATGATGAGCTGATAGCCGCTCAAAATGAAAATGAAGAAAAAGCAAAAAAGATTGAAGATGATACTGATGATATTAATAACCTAAACAAACAAAAGAATGAATTAGAGGAAAGATTGGAGAAACTTAAAGGTAGGTTTTAACATCGTTTTAAAGCTGCAGAATAAAATATGTCGTACTATTATAGTTGTTTAATATTTGGCAATCATTGAGTAATAGCTAGTTGATATTATGTTTTTTGGATATCCAAACAGGAAAAATAAAAAATCATAAGTGAAATATAAATAAGGTACTAGCAAATCTCTTTTGCAGGAGAATTAGAAGAAAAAAACAACCTGATAAAAGTTTCTCAGGAACAAACTCAACAAACTTCAGAAGAACTTCAAGGAAAAGTAAAGAAAAATGATGAACTTGATAGAAATATTAAAGAATATTTGCAAAAGCTTGAAGAGAAAGATTTAAGAATCAAAGAACTGTAAGTTTGATCTGTTTAAGATTATAATAACAATACCACATCTAATTATGTTGTTAATTAGCAGATTTTCATGACAAGAAATTTGTTACTCCAGTCATCATGTCAAATGTGTTGCAATTTTTCTTTGTTTGATCTCAGAAAACAAACTGATAGGTCAGTATTTATACATCTTATTACAATCTGTTTTGACGAATACGCTAGTCTTGAAAATTATATCATGACCGAAGTTCGAAGTTTTTATTTGAGATTCGAATATTCTTAAATAAAAAATTTAAATCAGTTCCTTTATTTTATAAATAAAAAAAAAAAAACTGTTTTAAAAAAAATTAAAAAAAAAAAAATTTCACACTAACAAGCTTACATGATCTTTTGAATTCTCTCATGTCCATCCGTCTCATTTTTTCTCAGAAACTTATCACAAGGGACAGAAAACGACAACTATATTTAAAAAAATTTCTGGTTTATCATTTCTGGCGTCAAATATGCCAAAATTGTTTAGTCCTAAATAAAAAATTCCATCAAAGTTTTTTTATTTCATCTTTTGAATGGAATTAAATTAATTAATTCTTGTGTTTTAATATTTTATATCAGGGTATATTTTCATCCCTGAAATTTTTTTATGCTGGAGCCTAGTTGTTATTAAAATATTACTTATATGGATTGTCTTATTTCAATTGCTTTGAAATTTTTTATTCAGCCTATGATATAAAATTAGTCTAATTTGGTCTAAATTAGAATAACGTAAAAATTTGTTTTTCTTAGGATGAGCCATTTTCATTAATCTGGTCTTGACACTAATCATGGAAAAAATTTCATTCCCCAGTGCCAAAACAGCAGATCAGATTAAGTTTATATTACGGGTGATAATGTTTATGTTTTTATGATTATGTATTTCGATCTAAAGTATTCTGTTATATTTCTTTCGTGAACCTTTACTTATTAACCATTTCTAGATTTATACTTTTCAATTTTTTTCTTTGAATTAATTTATTAAATCTTGTTTTTATTTAGTGAGGAGAACTTGGGAAAAGATACTCAAGATGGAATCAAAGTTCAACAAGAAACTGTAGTTCAGACTGGTATGTATATTTTTTTGTTGTATTTATATAGTTGTTGTAAAAATTGAGATGAAATGATTGCTTCTGGGATTGTATGTTTTTGAAATTTAAACAATGTTATAATATTAAATGTGATGGCCAAAATTAGAAATAGTATAAAAGTACAGCAAAATCCCCTTTAAGATGAGACTTTTGGTAAAGTTTAACAATTGTTTTGGATTCTGTTTAAATTGCGTTTTTTTTAAACTTTATTATAAGTAAATTAAATACCTATAGTTGTTATTTCAGATAGAAAGATTGATGCATTTTTAGTAGATTTATAACAGGTTTTGTGGTGTAAGGACAAAGCAAAAAAATTTTTTTAATCTTATACAGCCAAAATAAATATCAAAACTTTCAAAATAAACACAAAAAAAGGAAGAATATTTCAGTGTTAACTAGTTTAATATACTTTTCAAAATACTAAACATTTACAATACTTCCTCCTGCACGAACATCTACAAACGGAACAAATAGTAAAACAGCAGCTCTTTAGGCCAGTTTAAAAAGTCTGTTCTCGGTTGTAGTTGCATATCTTGCGTGTGTAGTAAATGTCGCTAGCTTAATATTTTATTATTATTTGAAATAAACACCAAAAATATTTGTTGGTGTAGATTAGTATCAATGTGTTTATATTTATTCATGACCTTGTATTGCCACCAACGTGAAATAAAAATGTGACTGAAAAAATGACAAGAATTTTTGTATTTTTTATTTTTTTCAGAATAATTTTTTATTGTGTTGGATTTAAAGAGAGTCTCCATCTTTGAATAAAATGACTTTCCTTGAATTCTCTTGGGTATCATTTTAAAAATTTTAAAATGGGTAGCATCAAAATTTGGGTATTTTGTTTTTCGGAACATGTTCTGCAAGTGCTGCTTTGTGGAAATTTAAATCAAATTTGTGTTTCACCAGCCTTCTTTTAAATTATATTGTGAAAATAATCAAAAGATGAAAAAATATTCATATAGATGATACCTGTGCTTTCCCATGAAAAACAAAAAATCTATAAGTTCATTGGAAACACCAGTTATCTGGTCTTGCCTTACAAGCATTCAAAAGGCTGCATTAAATTGTGAATTTTTAAACAACAACTTTATTTAAAAGCTGTCGAAAACTGTCTTCAAAATGTTATTGCATTTACCTTCTTCTCAGGTGAACTAAGTAGTTTAGTAGAAGAACTAAGGAAACAGCTGACTGAAAAAGATGTTATCATTGATGAACTAAAGCAAACTCCTCTGCAACCCACTGGTAATTTATCCTAATCCCTGTTTTACTCATTTTTTCCTCCTCTCTTCTCATCTCAATCTCTCAGCCCCTCCTATCCAAAATTTCTCCATTCCTTTTGTCCCAAAATCTCTCTGCCCCTTCTTTTACCACTCTCTTTGATACATGATGCATTTTATTAGTTTTGGCTACCATTACTTTCCCCTCAAGTGATTTTCCCCCTAGATTAGACCCAATGCACAAAAGCCATTTAATTTTAAGTAAATTTTTCTAGAAAAATTTACTATAAAATCACACCCTATATTGGTTTTTTATTGATAAACTGTCAACCGCACATTGGTAATACTATAGAATTTATCAATAAAGAATTTTAAGCTTGTTTAAAGAATAAAAAAGTTTAAGCTATCTAAAAATTTCCAGAAACTGTTCAGAACATAACTAACAACCTTAGATTTTTTAGAAAATAAACATAGTTTGGCGCTAAGACCCAAGTATTTTATGTTTAGTGTTATATTATTTAAAAATCAGATCAGCTTTAATCTTTAATTTTTTTTCCTGAATTAAGTTTTTTCAAATGAATAAAAATAGTTTAATTTTTCTTTCATACATTAATTTTTTTTTTGCGATATTTTAAAGAAACCTACTTAATGCGTCATCTTCTTCTCCCTAAATCACTCCTTCCCTTTCTTGAAAGCAATATTTTTTCTTCTTTGTAGATATTTCAACACTAATAATTACCATGAATTTCTTTAAACAGGACTTAATCTTAATAAATTTCGAAGACATTTCAAAAGAAAAATTGCACAAAAATACTTGATTAAAAATTATTATAGATTTTTAATTTGATTTACTTGTTAATTTAATAGTGGATCCTACATTAATGCTGCTCAATGTCCCAGGAGACAATAATTTAAAAGTTAATTTTATAGATAATGGTAGCGAGGCCGTAGAAGAATTGAAGAAGCAGATTAGTATAAAAGATGCAATAATTACTGATCTGAAGAATTCAGCCCCTTCTCCGCTAGATGGTATGTTTACCCACCAATGTTCCTATATCTCTCATACACCCTTTACCTCCAATATTCTTTATTTATTCCACTCTCTTCGATTCTTAAGAAACTGTTTAGAATATAACTACCAGCTTTAGATTTTTTAGAAAATAAACATACTTTAGCGCTAAGACCCAAGTATTTTATGTTTAGCGTTATATTATTAAAAAATCAGATCGGTTTTAATCTTTCTTTTCTTTCCTGAATTAAGTTTTTTCCAATAAATAAAAATAGTCTAATTTTTCTTTCATACATCAATTTTTTTTGCCATATTTTAAAGCAACCTGCTTAATATGTCATCTACCTCTCCCTACACCACTCCTTATCTTTCTTGAAAGCAATCTTTTTTCTTCTTTGTAGATATTTCAACACTAATAATTACCACGCATCCCTTTAAACAGGAATTAATCTTAATAAATTTTTAAGACATTTCAAATGAAAAAATTACACAAAAATTACTTGATTAAAATTTATTATAGATTTTTAGTTCGATACTTGTTAATTTAATAGTGTTTCCTACATTAATGCTGCTCAATGTCCCTGGAGACAATAATTTAAAAGTTAATTTTATTAGATAATGGTAGCGAAGCCGTAGAAGAATTGAAGAAGCAGATTATTATAAAAGATGCAATAATTACTGATCTGAAGAATTCAGCCCCTTTTCCGCAAGATGGTATGTTTACCCACCAATGTTCCTATATCTCTCATACACCCTTTACCTCCAGTATTCCTTATTTATTTCACTCTCTTCGATTCTTTTTATATGTCCCTTTCTCTGCAATACTCCTTTATTTATATACCCTTTCCTGCTAACATAATTTTTTTGACAACAAAACACTTTTAATTTCATGAATTTATTTAGAGTTTTTATAATGCTTCCTGGAAACAAACTTATTTGAAAAAGGAGCTCAAAAATAAATCATGCAAAAACCAAATAAGCAAAGTAATTGTCAAATCTAATGAACATTTTTATACTGCATTTAATGTTTCGAGCAGTTGCTTTTTTAAACAAATAACTGCTTGTGATTAGTAAATAAATTGATATCAGTTGTAAACTTCAGTTGCAGATGAGAAAAATATGTTAAAGTTCGATGAAAGTTAAAAGTGTATCCATACAAACTGAGTCAGTTTGCCACCAACTATGTGGTAAATTTTTGTTGATATCAACCTTAAATATGATAAATTTGATCGATTCATTGGTTCAGATAATAATATTCTATAGGTAGAATATGATTCACACTCTTGTGCGTTGGTGATGTTAGCAATATCTGATATTTCTTCTCAGTGTAAGAGATCTTTGTACAATGAAACGAAAATGTTTTATTTTTATTTGTAAGGATTATTTTTTTTTTATTTTTTCCATTATAAGCACAAGTGACTGTATCAGAATCAAACGATGAAGAGCTTGTTAAGGAGATCGAGAGGCTCAATTGTGTAATAAAGGAGCTGGAGCAAAAAATACCTAATCAAGCGTCACTTGATACCAATCAGGTAAGATAATATTTTCCTTAAAATTGGTTTATTCCATCAAATCTACTTACTTCAATAACAAGTTTATTTTATGAAAATTGTTTTCCAGGCACATTTGCATTTACATAGCACTACTTTTATTTAAAAAGAAAATTTCAGAGCAGAAATAATGACTGTGAGTTAGCTTCATTACTATACACCTTCTTAAAAACAAAAAAAAAAAAAACAAAAAAATATTCAAAAAAAGTTTTAAGTGAAGACAAAAAAACCATATTTTGGTTTTAACAATTTTCACATTGTGATTCTCGAAATTATAACGTGTAGTACTTTTATGCAGACGAAATCTTTAACACTTATTACTGTTTCAGACAGGTAGGTATGTTTATATCAGACAAGTTTCAGACATGTTCTAAAAAATGGTAGTTAGCCTTTGTATATTTTTCATGCAGTTATGAAACCGTAATGTTATAAAAAATGTTATAAATTATTAAAAATGGTTTGTGTAACTAATATCTTGTACAGCAATCTTTTATCGGTTGGTGAAAATCCTCAAAGTTTTGATAAATAAAATAAAATAAATAATAAAATATTTAAAAAATAATTTTTCAAGCATTTTATTTTTTATTTAGTTTTAAATATTCGTGCGATGGAGTTCGAAGTACTTATTTAATTTTTTTAAATGTGTGGTGTCTAACACTTTACTATATATCCAACATTCTTTGTTTAAGATGTCTTTAATTTGAACCTTGAAGCTTTTGAACTCGAAAGAGAAGTCTTTTTTCTTTTTTTTCTTATATAAATTTACAAAAAGTTTTATTGAAATTTTGTAAACAATGCATGAAATCTACCATTTTAATTTTGAATCTACCATTTTATATTAAAAGTTTTCATGAATCTCCACAGAATAACAAATATTTTTGTGTTTGTTGAAATCATAACTTCAGAATTCCTTCTTAAAGATTTATTTAAACTTATTAGGTATCTAACAAAGAGGTTGAAGAACTGAAAAAGGCTTTGCAAGAATCTCAATTTCATGTTGCAGAGCTTGAAAAAGAGCATGCAAGCGAAAAAAAGCAGCATCATCGTACTGAAAAAAAACTAACAAAAGTAACTGCTGAAAAAGATTCAATTGAGCATGAAAAACGAGAAGTAGATAGTCAGTTAAAAGTGGAAAAAGAAAAATCAGAGGCAGAGTTGAAGGCTAAACAAGAAGTAAAGTTATTTATCTGTTCTATTGAATTTCAGCTGTGTAAAAAGACTTAACTTTTCATATTTTTAACCTAGGTATTAGTAAATATTTACTACTTTTTTTTTCTTAGAATTGATTTAATACCGAATCTCAATGCCATCAGTCATGTTGCATAGAGACTGAAAGTTACATCATCAATTTATCATTTTGAACAAAAGTGCTGTAAATAGCTATCTGTACTAAGTAAAATAAATCTGGTCATCATAAAGACCATTTTAACTCACCCAGGGCCATTAAGACAAGTTTATTTCTGGTTTCCTTCATCAGATACTGTGGGTTAAACTATTAAAAAGTTTTTTATTCCTAAACAAACTAAGAAAAAATTTCAATTTTTATCTGGTTTTGTTTGGCTGGTTAAATAAATAGCTTAAATGATAGCGTATTGCAGAATTTTTAAAAGATACTTCCTTTCATTCTGAATAGTTATTTTGCCATCATGAAATAGATTTTCACTTCTGTGGAATAATTATTCTTTTTTTTAATGCTTTGATAAATTTTTAAATCTCATTGATAAATTTATTTTACTTTTTGTTGTTTTATTTAACCCAGTGGGCTGGATCTGTTTTCCACAACTAATTTTTTTTTTCAAAGATAATAATTTCAAATCTCAAAGATCAATCTTTTAAATTCAGTAATAATTGGTTTTTTGTTAGAAAACGCTTTTTTAGATTTTTTTGCTAACATAGCATGATGTTTTCTGCTATAAAAACCAAATATTTCATTTAAAAAAAAAAAAAAAAAAAATATGTAGAAATGGCCCTTTATGTAAAATCTCTCAAATTTGATTATTAAATTCGAATCATATGTACATATACCAAAAATTCTCTTTTTCTAGTAACAGTAATAGAAACAGTAGTAACTTTTGCCCGTAACTTTTTCATACCATTTTATTAAACAACAAATATAGTTCTTGAGTTTTAGAGCCTGCTCAGACATTTTAATGTCTTAGATTTGACTTTTTATAAACTTTAATCCACTAAGATACGTTATCAGATGTAAGGCCATTAAATCCAAAATAATTAAAAATTAATGACAAATTTTTATTCAATGCATATTTTCATTATAAAAATTTGCTGACACTAAAATTTGAAAAGAAAAATAAATCAGAATCATTAAAACAATTAATAGCACTTAATTAAACAAAAAAATCATTAAAGGAAGCTATAACTTCTAGTTAATTACCTGTTTTTGTATCATTCATACCATAAGCAAAAACAATGGTTCATATCATTGACAAAAAATACGGTTCTAATAAATAGTCAAATATGTAGGTTTTATTTTTCAAATCAAAAAAGCTCAACTGGAAAACAGAAATTGAAGGTTTTTATTTCAAGTTTCTGATAAATCAAAATGAAAACCAGGAGTTTCATTGAATTGAAGAATTTTTCTAATTGGAAAGACTCTTCTTCCTTTTCAGTACTTCTACTTTTCAGGTGTAGTTCCAGTTTTTTTTTTACTGAGTTGGAAAACAATTGTAGCGATTTTAACTTCAAATTTCTTTAAGATTCTCTTCTCTTTTGGAAAATCAGAAGTTTTATTCACAGAAGAAGACCCAAAAAGCACCCTATTATAAGATTATTTAATTAGAGGCAAAAAATTTATTTTATTTTCATAAGCACAGCTTTCTCTATCAGAATCTTGATCAGTAACAATTTTTTCTTTTATTAAAGTGTAAATTTGTAAAGCAATAGAAACAGAAAATTTGAGAGTTTATCTATTTGAAAATTCAGTATGCTGTCTTTTTGACAAGCATGTGATATCAGTAAAATTCTTGCCAGGTTTTACAAGTAAACCCAAAATCATTTAAAAATGGCTCTCGTATAAAATGTCAGCATAGAGAGATCTTTTAAAAATGGTTATCATACAGTAGCTGTTAAATAAAAAGCCTCATGCATTGTATGATTTAAAGCTAATTTTTTAATTTATTTTTTTATTATGTCAACCACTTATTTTGTTTTCCTGATGTAATGCTTTCCATTAGCATAATTGTTTACTTTGAAGTATTAAATGGTGTCATACTTCCGCATTTAATCTGATTTTTTCAATTATTCTTGATACTGTATCTACTACCATTCAACGCTAAATTTCTCTTAAAGTATATTTTTCAATGTAATTTAATGTAAAAAGGGTTTTAGCATTCTTCCAATAATAAAGTATTATTTTTCAAACCATAAACATTATGTTGCTTTTTTTTACGATAAAAAGGAAAGTTTTTGTTTTGAACTTATAAGCATTATAATAATCCTGTCACGTGAAATTTTCTTTCACTTTTAAAAGATTTTTTTTGAATTATTTTCTCAAGTTTTTTTTTTCACTGAAGTTAATCTAATTGTTATTTGTTAGAAAAATTTAAAAATTATTATGAATGGACTTCTTAAGAATATGCTACAATGGAAATATTGAAGAAGTTTGATATCACAGAAACCTTACTAATGGAACTTACAAGCAACATTCTAATTGCAACAATTGAGAATTTGCCTAATATTCTGATATTTTTTGACTGTTGTGCAAATTTTGATGCTATTGACCAAAAAAGGATTATTTATTAATTAATTTTTTTTTTTTTGTTAATTATATTTCTACACTGAATTACGATGATTTAATTCATTTTTGAATTATGGATTAAATGGGCTGTTCATGTTCATATCAAATTTTCTTTCAGTGAAACATAACGAATTTGAGGCAAGCATGAAGAAAAATTATCTTCCGTCAAACCATAAATCTCTTATGGTTGTTAAAAATCTTAGTAGAGTTCTCCATTTTTCGAATGTCAATATTTTGAAGATTTTGGTCTTTTTCTTTGTTTCATTTATATTTAGATTACTTCAGCTAGCATTATATTATAGTATAGTTGCTAGCATTAGATTATAGAATAGTTACTAGAATTATATTATAGTCTAGATGCTAGTT
>JAUZNK010073904.1:0-13145 GCA_035046665.1 Euphysa ruthae | reverse complement strand
AGAAGCAAAAGTCAGTATGGCAAAGAAGCACACGTCAGTATGGTAAAGAAGCAAAAGTCAGTATGGTAAAGAAGCAATCGTCAGTATGGTAAAGAAGCAAAAGTCAGTATGGCAAAGAAGCACACGTCAGTATGGTAAAGAAGCAAAAGTCAGTATGGTAAAGAAGCAAACGTCAGTATGGTAAAGAAGCAAACGTCAGTATGGTAAAGAAGCCACCGTCAGTATGGTAAAAAAGCAAACGTCAATTTTTTTGAAATATACTTTAAATTTAGTTTAAAAAAAAATCGTTTTTTTGTTTGTTTTTTGAAATCAAGTTTAAGTTTTTGATTAATAATACTAAGACGTTTCTTGTGATAAAACTGAATATGTGTCACTGATCTGCACTCCATGCAATCCCAGCGTGCAATCCATGTTTTTTTTTAAAGTTGGTAATTGTTCTAGCATTCAGTGCTGTAGGATTACGAAGATTATACGCATAACTGTTTCAAAAATTCTATTGACCTTTTAATAAAATCCGTTAGGATTCCATCACTTAAGAGTGTGCTATGGACAAATACATCATTGGTATCTCAGTTAGACATGCACGTTCATTAAACGAAACAAAATATTTTCATCTAATTTCCTTCTGACTCAAGGTAGTATTTGATTTATAAGAAAAATGAGGGAGTTTGCAAATTTTATATTTAAACTTTCTCTTCAAAGCCAGCATTTATTTTGGTTTGTATTTCTTAGAAATAAAATCCACTTTTTTTTTAATTTCTTTAAATTTTTTTAAATTATAAAACTGGAAAAAAAATTATCAGTACACATAAAATAATTATGTCTGAAAAATATTTTTTAAAAAAAAATTGTTTTGGTGTAAACTAAGCCATAACCTTTGGATATATGCAAAATCAAGCAAAATCGTGAAATGACAACATTCAATATATTGCACCTGTTCCTTTTTCTACTAAAACTTTTTTTACTACAAGCATATCCATTAAACAACATACCTAAGTAAAATACCTACAAACTTTAACGTATTTAAACATAAGATCGAGGAGACATTTCTTACCTCTTTCGATATAGTTCGTAGACCTAAAAAAAATATAGATAATAATTCTATATATATATAGAATATATGTATATATATATATATATATATAATTGTTTTGCGTGAAATCGTCCTTTTATGTGGAACAATCTTCCCAATCATATTGAAAAAACAAGAAACTACAACCAATTTCAGCAATAAAATTTTAAAAAATCATTTTTTAGCTTCCTGGGTATGAAGACCGAATTGTTATAGGCTATAATACACATTTTGTTTCTGAATGATTTCTTTTGGAATATCTTTATTATAAAAATTGAGGGTGCTAAAATTTCATTGCTGCCACTTTTCACAAAATCCGCCTTAAGTTTCTTCCCAATATTTTGTTTTTGTTTTACTTTTTTTTTTTTATTTTGTTTGCTGTATAAAGGAATCACATTGGAAATATTGCTTTGACAAACGATATTTGTACCTCTCCTTGCCACATTTTATATTCATTGTGTTTGTTTGTTAACATAAAATTATTTCGTTGTTTATATATCAGTTATGGAAAGCATCAATACTAACTGACATACTACACTTGATTTTGCGTATGAAACTTAACGGCTTTAATCAAAAGCATCCACAAAACGAAATTATTTGGATTACAAAAACGTATTTCCTCATAGAAATTGATACGAATCGCTCTTGCTCCTTAATTTTGAAATTTGGGGTAAAACTGTGATGAAGAAAAAAGTGGATGGAAGCACGAAAATAATTTTTTTGCAATTGGTTAAATCTCTGGTATGATTCATCGATTATATTGGCTAAACTATAAGTATCTTTCTTATCGGTATTAACTGTTATTTCTTATCAAAAATATACGCGCACAGCCTGCACAGTTTTTAAATTGTGTTATCTTCAATATTGATCAAGTCACAGTAAAACTAACATTTCTTAATAAATTAATAAGCTTTTTAGAGGTGAGGCACCAAAAAATCCAAAACAAATTTTTGGAAGAAAAAACAATTACTTCTTAATTTTTTGATGAAAAAATCAAGTTTAAAATTTTAAAATTAAAATTATCTTTCAATAATCACAGCTTTTGATTTAAAATATTTTGTTTATTGTTTTATTTTTCTATTGAAAGATAAAAAAAGTCTTTGATAAAAAAAACAAACCGATGGAAAAAAAAAAGTTCAATATGGCGATTTAAAATATTTGGGATTAAGATTAATAAAAGATTAACCTTCATTAAAAAAGAACATTAACTATCTACTTTCTCATTCTTAAATCTAAACAGCACCATCATTATCTTCGAATACTTTGACAGAAAGAATTTATTTGTACATTAGGTATTACCAAAATGTCTTATTACTGGGTGATGTACTCACCTCAACAAACAACCTTCTATTAAACATTTAAAACTTCTATTAAACCTTATTCGTTAAAGATCGCCTAATATTAAATAAAAAAAAAAAAAAATGTTTTTCAAAAATGATGTTTTTAGCTATTTTCGATATCATGGATTCCGAACATCAACTTTATTTTCAGCTACTGACAATATAAATATAATATATAATATATAAAAAGCTTAAATTTACGTTTTCTTTCATGTGTTGATATTCAACTTTTAGATATAAGTTTTTGTCTTGCCACCTGTTTGTGGAAAACTCCGGCATATCTAACTTATCGTACAAATCCTACACTACTTCTTGTTGACTACTAACTGTGAAACCCATGGTTTCCATACGGTAAAGCAAATGCAAAACAAAGATTGTAGATTTTAGTTTTTTTAATTGCGTGATTTATATGAGAGAAAAATGTTAAGAATTGATAGAGTAAAGAGTCGAAACAAACGTTATAAAAAAAAAAGCGAAACTTTCGACAGAAGACACATTTATATAACAATGTAAATAACGAATCAATCGTAAATATCAATGTCAATTCTGCTTCTCCAGCCACAGCCGATGATAATAACCCCAACAATTCTAATAATAATAATAATAACATTGCGTCAGCTGAAATATATGTTACAGACACACCGGATGCATCTATCTGCTAATGAAAAGTTCAAGCTATTGACATTTCAACTGCTAAAAAAGATTGAATTAATATATCTAATTATAGCATCCTTGACACTAAAGTTTTAAATGGAATTTTTAATTTACTTGCCTGTCCGTTATGCCACAAGCAGTGTTTAGTTTTGTTAGATGATACCAGTAATCATCAAGGAATCACATATGTAAACGATGAATGATGATGTAGATGAACTAAGTGTAGGTTCTTTAGCCTCTAGCGTATTAGAGAACGGCGTCTTAATTGACGGATCATGGCAGCTTCGAGGATTTGCTTCGCACAACGGAGACATAAATGTTATTTCCACAGACAAAGATAAATTAACTGATGTTGAAGCAATGATTCGATAGTGCAAAGCTTGTTACATGAAAAAAGAGAGTTTGAAAGATGACCCAGAGGCATATGCAACTTGGCAAAACTTTCATAGATGTAAATATAACCATGAGAATCTGCTGGTGGCCTGAAAACTTAAGGTTGCAAAGCGTATCTTTGAACGATATGTTTGTTACGTTACGAAAAGACAATATATAGATTGTTTCGGAGACGGTGATAGTAAGAACTATAGCACCGTAAAAACACATATGACAGCATAACAGTGAAGAAATTTGTTGGTCGTTACCAAAAGCGAAAAACATAGGCCAAAGTAAATTGGCAGGTGCTAATATTGATGGACTACAAAACTATTTTGGTGTTGCAATTAGGCACAACAAAGGCAATCTAGTTGCAATAAAAGCTAGTACATTAGCTTCTATGTACCATTCGTTTTGAATAAAAAAGAGCAGTTTACATTTCCGAAGTAATTTGGAAGTAATTGTTAGTGTAAATTTTTTCAGGATAAACCAAACGACACCAAAACATACAAATCAGGCCCTGGTCTACCAATATTGTTTTCCAGATCAAATCAATATTTGAAGATCAATACTCTGCAAATAAACAGTTAGAGAAATGTTAGCACAGTAAGACACAAAACTCTAATGAAAACTTAAAAAAACGAAAGAATATGGGAAGGAATTTCAAAAAGTAATTACGTGTTGCTGATACAGTTGGAATTTGTTGTTTATGATGTCGTAGCCATCTTTCATATTGGCCGAAAAGCCTCAATTCTAATTTTTGAACAGCTTAATGTGGTTCCAAGAAAGTACACGCTAAACGGTTGTGGAACTTTAAGACTAAAAACAACTCATCTGATCTGCGTACAAAAATACTGATAAAAACAAGTTAAGGCGTAAAACACTACAGTGCCACAAGACTAAAGAAAGTGGCAAATCAAAAGAAAAAGGAGTAATTTCTATGAACCAGGTGGACACTAATACTATTATAGTGAACACTTATTTTGGGTTTTAGATTATTTTTACAATGCCGTTTTCTTAAAACAGAATTTTTTGATACGCCGTCTGTAATATCTTTAGGATGGTTCATCCGATTGATCTGAAATTTTCAGCATAGGCTTGTTACCTTAAGTACTGTGGGATGCTTGCACAGCATTGAAAGCGATATGGTTTAGATTTTTTATAATTTGATTATTAATTTTACGTCTTTAGATAAAATTTTATCAAAATTTGGAAGCGAATCTCGGAGCAAATATTATTTTTAAAAAAATCTTATTACTATTACACTTTTTATACCTACCTCAACATATATTAAAAACTTTGTACCTGTGTCATGCATCTACCATCAGATTTTGCGGATTTAAGGAAATTAAAAATCCTTGGTTGACAAATATAGACTGTTCAAAAAAATGTTCAAAAACAAGACAAATATATCTAAAACGTATTTTTGAAATCTGGAAATATTAGAGATAATTTAATCTGTAAAACATGACCAAAAAAAAAAAAAAAAATCAGCAATTACTCAAAAAAAAAAAACAGAAAAATGAAAAAAAAAATGAAAAAACGAAAGCGTGATCTATTATGAATCATATATATTTAATTATACATCTGGAAGAAAAATGAAAAAAAAAAAAAGAAAAAAAATTCTAACAAACAGAGTAATTGTCCAAAATAAAGTTATCACATATCAGCGAAAAATATATCATACATTTTTTATTAACGTCAGGCCATCTCTTACAGCTAAAAAAGACACATCTATTCATTCCATTATCAATGGCGTCTTAACTATGAAAGTACCAAATAATGCCTTTTTCCTCTCTGAAAAGGAATGAGTCAGATAATTATGATGAAATAAACAGCACCATAGTAATGCATAATTTCAAAAGTATAAAAATATTATTTTTTATTCTAAACTCGTAAAATAACCAAGAATTATTTCAATTTTTGAAAGAATTATATACAATTGTAAAATAACCGTATAATAGAAAATGATCTCCTCTAGATGAAGGTATTTGGATTTCAAAAAAATTGTTCAACTGAACTTACCGTAATTGACCTACTCGAGAGAATAACATCTTATATTAACAGCTTATATTATTATTGCTATTATTGTTATTATCATTATTATAAAAATATTATTATCATTATTATTATTATTGTTATTATTATACATTAATTTATATTTCGTTATTTAAAAATTTAAATTTAAAAACCGACGTTTTTGGGAGGTTCGTAGGTGAGGGGGATATAATTGGAAATTTGTTATTTGGAACGAGATTTTAAAACTTCCCTTGTGTTTATTGATTTTAATAGGAAAAAGCACAACTAACATTGGTTACCTGTTATGTCTGAGCCATTAAATTTATCATCAAATTAAACATTAATTCTTTAGAAAAAGATTTAATGTGGCATAAGACAGGTGCAACGAAATATTAACAATGTTATTTAAAGACCAATTGCATCTAACTCATAGGTTTATGTCAACTAATTTTTTACCAGTGTTCCTCAACATTATATTGTTTGAAAATCAATTTTTTTTCAAACCACCTGTCAGTGTGTAATGTTTTGTCTGGATGCCTTAATCTTCTGAAGACAAGTACTCAACTTCCATGAAAAATAAATTTAATGACCAAGGTATTTTTCGAAAAAAAAATTTCTGGGGGAAAAATACATAAAATCTGATAATAAAAATTTTTTTCATTAAAAAATCAAAAAAATTTTAGTTTCAAATCACTTTGGTTATTGTGCGTATTTGGCCAAATTAAAAAGTTTCAAGAATTTATCACAACTAGATCTGAAATTATCATCTGCAGAATGTGGGAGAAAAAGAGAAATAAAAATAAGAAATAAAACAAATAAAACAAAGGAACTAAGTAATGAAAACATAATGCTTAGCATGCAATGTAAAGGTTAAAATAACAGTTCTAAGATGCTACATGTATCATCGTAATTTTTTCATCAGGGACAATTCTGGCTTGAATGCCAATGAATGTGTTTATTTTTTGCAATTTCAGCAACTTCATTAGATGCTGGCTCAGAAATGACGTTTGCACTTTTTGTTTGCTTTTTTATTGCCTTTTGTCTTTCGGTATTGACATTTGGTGTTTTTTTCAATCCAAAGCACCTGCAGCATCATCAATTTTAGATTTGATTTGTATTTTCCTTGCAGTTCTTAATTTTTGACGCCGGACACTTGCTTAGATATGGATCTTCTGGGCAACCGACAGAATTCGCGCGTGATCTTTTCGGCGGAAGTCACGTAGAGTCTCACCACAAGGATCAATGCCAGATTTTTTCATGATCAGTGCTGTCGTACCAGCTTTGGAATTAAAATAACTGGCCGTTTCTGAAACAGCAAGAGCAACATTCCAGGCATTTTCTCCACAAAATATTGTTTTTCTCCTCATTCTAGTTCTGCCTCATGCCAAGTTGACATCGGCTTAAAAGCTCGTCATTGGAAAGTAGCTTGCAAATTGTTAACAAAGCCTGGTAAAATAATTGTGGCTGTCTATTCTTCTTGGTATAATTTACAGAATCCTTCCAATATCAACACCGTCTATTCTTTGGACAATGCTCATGTTGTTTTTTAAGCAGCAGTGGTTCATTCACAACGGTGTGTTTTAAAATTGCTATGGTGGCGGTCTTCATTTCTTCTTTCTTATTTTTTTCCGCAAATCGCATAACCGTAAGAATTCTATGTTGTGTCAGTAAGCCTACATTTTCCAACCATTATTTTCCCGTCGTCTAGCATGTTCTTGATTATGAACCCTCATGATTCACCATACAGTGTGGTTCATGATTTCTATACCACACAGTGAAAGCATCAGATAAAAGTTTGCATTTTTTAGTGACACACGGTTGGCAGTGAAAGGATTTGATCTCATAGTCAAGTACTTCTCTAGATTCTATGACAATTATAAAAATAATGCTTACTAATGGTGTACCCGTGGCATTGCCAAACACCGTCAACACTTACTGCTATCTCGATAACAGCTTTTGGTGATCCTGGATTTTTTATTTTTCTCAATCTTAGGGCAGAAGCATCCATCAGATTTTGTGTCATCTTTGTGATGAAACTTTTGAGTTACTGGCTGCGGAAACACTATTTTAGATCCAAAATCTGACAAACAGTGAAGACCCATTGTTTGAGATGCATACGCAGATCTCGTGTTTACATCATATAGTTTACAAAGTCCAGTTTTTTTCTGCTTTCAAATTTGTGTCTTTCCATATTTCATCTAATTCGCGGGTAACACAAGGTGACTATCATGGTGATGGACTTGCTGCAGTTGCTAAAGTTTACATCATCCAATAGACTGGTATCATTGATCTCGTACCTAATCAGAACCTTTAGCGCAGATTTTTTGAGCGAAATCCAAGCTTTGCTGTAGCAGATCTGGTTAGACTACGTCCTTGTTTTGCCGGTGAATTTTCAAATGAGTTTTCAAAAACGTTGTTTGTGGCAATCTTGGTCTGGCTCTTGTTTTCAAATACTTAAATACTCTTGGAAGTACTACTGCATGATGTTTGGCTTTCAGTATGAACAAGAGGAGCTGTTGAAGATGAACTTGGAGGGTCACTATCATCTTTGCGACCACGCTTTTGCCTGCTGATTAGATTGTGTGGCTTTTTTTTCTTTCTGTTTCTCAGATTCTTTGATGCAAATTCCATATTGATTTTCAATTTAATCTGTAACAACCACTTTTAATTAATTACAACTGTCAGTGAAAAAAAAAAGCAAAAAACGTAAAGAAAAATATATCAAAACAAATCTTATAAAGTATCAGTTAATTTTTTTTTTCAAGAAACCACCATCACAAGTTTGCTTGATCTTGAAAAACATAGAATGTAGACGTTTTCCGATTCCGTGGTTTTTTGTGGGCGTTTGTGCGGGATTGTTTTTTCGAAAATACGTACTAGAAAAGCTTCAATCCCCCTAGCAACCAAAATACATAGTGCGTTACTAAGATTAAAAATTGTCACTTAGGGGGTAATGATGACACATTTTGAACCAATTTTCGAATTTTTTCATAAAATCATTTTCGGAATCATAATGTACGATTGTTTCCACCCTAAAAATTTTTTTTTTTCATATTTTTTTTTTTTTTGAAATTTGATTTTCAACCTGTCCTAGGCCACGTTAAATTGAAACTTTTACCTGCCAGAGCAGTGTTTGTTTAAGAATGGCTGTTACTTAAGGAAGGGGGTTAAGTGTGATAAAAACGGTCTCCATATAGACCAAAACAACTTACATGAGATATTAAACCATCTTTCCTTTTTATAAAAAAACCAAATATTATCAAACTTATGACGTAATTATTTGATAGGAGAAAAAGGAAGCCTAAGATCTAAGAATTAATGGAAGAATTAATAAATAAATAAATAAATAAAAAATAATATAATAAATAATGTAATAATTAAGAATTAATGGGAAAACTGATATTTTCTAAAAACCGTATAGCTTAAAATATTGCATCATTTTCCATCAAAAATCCACTACAGATAAAAAAGGTCAAAAAATAGGATAGCCGTGAGTATCCCCATATATCTCTTGTGTATAGCTAGCAGAGACAAAAGTTAAAATTAGACTAAATAAATGGTTATGACTTGATGGCAGGAGAAACACTAGAACAGCCTAGGACTTACTATTGAATAAAAACTATTATTCCACTTCTCTTACTATTGCTTAATACCTTGAAATTTTAAGCTATTGGTTACACTAAAAACTTTATCGCTACATTTAAAAACATACCACTTACACGATAAGTTTCAAATGCTAATCATGGATTATTTTATAAGATTTGAAATGTAATTTCTCGCGAATTTTTTAACCCATTCATTTTCTGAACCCATTCCTTTTCTGAACCCATTCATTTTCTGAACCCATTCATTTTCTGAATGTTCATGCTTATAACAATTTTTACCAAGAAAACTTTGATCTCATTTTGCATAATTGAAAATGTCCAATTAGTGAGAAACCAGTTCAATCCGCATATGAGAAGACCTTTCTTTCATATAGTTACTAATTCTGCAAACTTTCCAAGACCATTTTGAGCTCATTTGAATGTCTTTCAAAAAAAAATATTTTTGCTGTACCGCAGAGGAATAATGTAAAGATTTGATAATTAATTTTATATTTCTGTGTTAGTTCTGAAACATGTTAGAAAAAAGAAGAAACTTTACGTTTCTTTTAAGAAATAATACACTTGCAATTTAATTTTCAAACAGCTATAAAACGAAATTTGAATGAATATATATAGTATAACCCTTGTTGGGCTTCATTAAGTTGACTAAGCTTGGAATATACCTAACACGAAAATTATAGCTCGTCTTTCGCTTTTATTTGGTATTAGTTTTTAAAAGTTTTTTTATTTAAAGTATCTATCTTAAATTGCGTCGTTTTCAAGTGATAAAAGTCACAGATATAGAAAAGTTTATTATTATTTCAAAAATATATGATAAGATGAAGCAATTTGGCTCAAATTAAAGTAATAAATTTTTATAAATTATTAAATTATTAAATTTATTAAATTATTTTATTTTTATCCTCATATTGCTATCATTTTGTTGGTAATCACTGCAACTTTCTCTTTACGTTGGGGAGGCGCTTTCTAGAGAGAGCTTTTATTAAAGGAGGCTATAAAAATTTATTTTTACCGAGGTGGTACCCTGTAGAGCAAGGCTTTGTTAGAATATTTAGGGTGTTTATTTAACAGACAAACATTTTAAAACGAATTTATAGCAAATAATTTTTCATCTAGTCATAGGGGTTGATAAAATTGGTATGAGAAAAATTGCCTATGAGAAAATTGCCCCGGAATACTGCCACCGAGAAAAGTGAAATTTCTTTATTGCACAATGGTACTGACGTGTTACATTGACGTAAATCCCTCAGAAGATTAGGAGAAGACTTGAAAAATACGCTTCAACTTAGTGGGGGCTGAGTTTGAGGTTGTTGCAAGTTGATTCGCAACCAAAAGCTGTGGAGCTTCGCGTGTATTTTCTACGACTTCTCTCAACTGATAATTCACCTAGATAAAAAAAAAAACAAAAAAAAACATTTTCAAGATATATCATATCTTTAACACTTCAGCTCTAACTCCAGATGGTGGGTAGGTATGTTTGTTAACAAGCCCAACGATTTTATCGGTTAGATCTACCTTAATTCTTGCTTAACACTGTCCTCGTCTACTTCTTCTTTTGCTGTTGACAAACTCCATGACATGTTTAACAGATCAATAACTAGCAATTTCGTGTTTTTTACCAATTTATAAAATGGTTAGTCAACCACGTGTTTCCTCTAAAAATGATGGGTCATCTGTTTATGTTTTAAAATCGTATGTATTGAAAATATCCTGAAGGTATGTTATTGTTGTCTGTTTATAAAATACCTTAAAGTAAAATAACTCATTTCATATGTTATTACAATCTCTATGTAATTTAGAGAAAAATTACATAGTTTATAAATGCACTTAAAATACACCATTGAAGTTTTCTTTTATTACTACTTATATTACATCTTTAAAGTTAGAAAAATTAAAAGCGAGCAGGGGCGATTTTCCAGGGTAAGTTTTCCTAGGGGGCAATTTTCCGGTGGGCGGTTTTCCGAAAATACTATTCCGGGACGCAATCTCCCGGGGAAAATTTTCTGGGGGGAAATTTTTCACCCCCGGAATCGACAAATTGTATCAGAATAATTTTTCAGTAAGTTTCGAAAAATTTCCTTAAAGAAAAAATTTCAAATTAATTATTTTTAAGAAAAAATTGCGCTTTGTTAAATTAGTTGGAAACGCAAAAAAAAATGAGAATGCAGCTGACTGTTAGAGAAATTGAAGTTTTGAGATTTTAGAAATTTACATTCATTTCGCCGAAAATTTAAGGTCGTTATTTTCTAAAGTAGAACTTAAATTTTTTATAAAGATAACCTTATTTGATTCTGCTACCGCTACTACTAATACTGCAGATGCTGTTTTCATTGTTAGTTTCTTTTATAATTAGCAATGTACGATCTCTCGATGAGTGGCTTTTATTAATGTTAAGTGTACCTTTTTACATTTTCTTGCCCCATCAATTTTTAATATCTGTGAATAACCTAGTGCTTTCTTTAAACACACTTGACAAATTTGATTTATCCAACGATAAAGCTATCTTTAAATAACATTTTTCGGCTGAAGGTTTTAAAACCAAACTTAAAATAAAACTCGTTAGTAATCAAACCTTGAATTGAATTTTAAGTGTGGCTTTTTCAATGCGTTGGCCTAAGTCTTGTTTTACATTCAACTAAATTTCTTTTTGCAACTCTCATCAAATAAAGCAGTGACTAGAATAACCTCTTTAGAAGCTCAACTAAAAAAAACCTTATGATACCATGAACTCGAGACTTCAAATATGCTGGGTTTTAAAGCTACTATTATATGGCAACCATGGCATTTTATAAAGAGTTGAGGCAGTCGTTGTCGTAATAGGTAGCGAAGGAAATGTTCACATAAATTTTAATATTTTCCTGACAGGAGAAATTCAACTAGTATCGGGAATTTCACTTGGTAATTTTTTTTGGTAAAAAATAAACATAAACAAAACTTCCGGAAAATAAAAAATAGAAAATATTTAATTTCCATATTTCTTGCTTCCGAAATTAGATGGCTGCTTAACCTCGTTAAAGAAACCTGCCGACTTGAGTCACTGACATTATGTCCCGGAGCCTTACTTGCTTACCAGCTCAGTTAGCAACCATTGAGAGCACGATGTATATCACCGTTTTTTTTTCAACAAAAATAGCATCATCAAATATTAATTAAAAAATTAAGAAAATATAAATTATTAACAAAAAATATTTTAAGATTTACTTTAAATTTTTAAAATTAATTTTTTTTTTTTTTTTATTCTATAAATATTTCAATTTGCCTAAGCACGGTGGCAGAAATAGATTAGAACACAAATTAAGGCTACAGAAATGGCCGCCCAAAAACTTTCTCAAAATAAGTAACAGCTTAAACCATTGAGATGTTTCTGAATAAAAAAATCATGGCATGATTCTAGGTGTTTGAAAAATTTATTAAATTATCAAAAACATAAAAAATAAATACCAACAATTTAAAATATAGAAAAATGCGCAGAGGTGTGATATTTAGATAAATTACCCTTAAATATTTGATCATTTTTGGAAAAAAAGTCGCTAAGTATGAGTTTTGTAGCGTTATCTTTTAAACGAGTATTTAATTCTAAATTCCGAAATTGATTAAATCCCTGCTCTCGACAAAGTCTTTTCTTAAATATGGTCCACCAACTGAGAAAAAATTTTTTTCAAATAAAAGCTTACTTTCGGATAAGCCCCCAACTGAACAATAATTTTCTGTATTTACTTTTTTTTATATGGGAATCACATTTTCAATTTACAAAAAGTTTGCTAAAATATGCCTTACACCAAAAACTTGTGTACAAACACTTAGTATAAACTATGAATACTCATTGTCTATTAGAGAGATGTAAGAGCTGTTAGTGCTTTCTTCTCTAATATCATATGAACTTAAAAGCCTCTTTTACAGGTAAGTCTCGTTCATGAAAAATCCTCGCTCTTAAATAAGTCGCTATTCTTAAATTTTATTTTGGAAATTAATTTAAAGCATGTCAGCATTTTTTCTTCAGCTTCTTCTTTCTTTTTATTAAAAATCATAAAAAAATCTTCAAAAACTACCCACGCTGTTAATTCCAAACTTTATCCAGAACAG
>JAUZNK010073893.1:0-13782 GCA_035046665.1 Euphysa ruthae | reverse complement strand
GTACAACGTAAATGTTTTAATATTACATGTGTTTGATATCCAAGTGATTTTTAGTATTTAAGTAATTCAGAGGTGAACGATATTTAAATTATTTTACTTATTGTTAACTTTGGTTTTCAAAGAAATCTTCAAATTAAGGAAAAGGTTTTTAGAAATTTATGGGTTCGATTGCTTTTTTTTTTTTTTTTACTGATGGCACATCTTCACTACTCACTTTAATGTGGAACCAGCTACAATGAGCTTCATGGTTGAAGTGTGACCCTACATGACATTTCTCTATAAACATTATTGAAGTCTTCAAACTTAGGAATTATTATCAAGGTTTTACCCATAAAAAATTTTAGCCCTCCCTGTTTTTAAATCATTGTTAAAAAATAATTTTTTTTATTTTGGGGGTGATAAACTATTCTAAAAGAGTTTTTAAGTAAATTTTTATGATGGATAGAAGTTTTTGAATAATAGAATGGATTTTTTTTTATTTTTTTACACTCTTTCAGATTACTATGTGAATTCTTGTAGCAGATATATTCCATCCAGTAAAGCAAAAGATTTTGGTATCTAAACGTCATCAAATTTTGTGTTTTCTGTACCGTGAACATTTAACCATTTTAACGGCCCATATTTTGCCTTGTTAAAAATTTCTCAAAAGGAATATATGGCTTTTATGTTAAAAATTGTTCTCAGCATCTACCTGCCAAATTTTGTGTTATTTGGAATCTCCCCCTGAAATAAAAACCCTGTTGCTCAAAAAAACTTGTCATTTAGAATTTTTTTGATTGAGTTATGACCCAATATATCAAAATTTACCCACTGAAAAGCCCTTATCTTACCCTTGAAAAAAGCTTTTCAAAAAATATTTATGTTTTTTGTGAGAAAATATTTTTTGCGTCTACCTCCAAAATTTAAAGTTTTTGTGGAAGTTTTTTGGTTGAGTTATGACCCAATATGGTCAAAATTTACCCATGGAAAAGCCCTTATCTACCCCTTGAAGTTTTTCAAAAAATGTTTATGGTTTTTTTTTGAGAAATCATTTTTTGCATCTACCTACAAAATTTTAGGTTTTTTTGGAATTTCTTTGGTTGAGTTATGACCCAATGTGGTCAAAATTTACCCCCTGAAAAACCCTTTGCTTCCCCTTTAAGTTTTACAAAAAATATTTATGGTTTTTTGTGAGAAATTATTTTTTGCATCTAGCTGCCAAACTTAAGGATATTGAGAATTTTTTTTGGTTGAGTTATGACCCAATATGTCAAAATTTACCCCATGAAAAGCCCTTATCTTCCCCCTGAAAAAAATTTTTCAAAAAAAATTTATGGTTTTTTGTGAGGAAATATTTTTTGCATCTACCTGCCAAATTTGAGGATATTGGGAATTTTTTTTGGTTGAGTTATGACCCAATGTGGTCAAAATTTATCCCCTGAAAAGCCCTTTTCTTCCCCTTGAAAGAAGTTTTCCAAAATATATTTTTGATTTTTTTTTGAGAAACCATTTTTTGTGTCTACCTCCAAAATTTAAGGTTTTTGAGAATTTTTTTTGGTTGAGTTATGACCCAATATGATCAAAATTTAACCTATGAAAAGCACTTTTCTTCCCCTAGAAAAAAGTTTTTCAAAAAAAATTTATGGTTTTTTGTGAGAAACTATTTTTTCATCTACCTGCCAAACTTGAGGATATTGAGAGTTTTTTTTGGTTGAGTTATGACCCAATATATCAAAATTTACACCCTGAAAAGCTGTTTTCTTCCCCTTGATAAAAGTTTTTCAAAAAATATTTTTGGTTTTTTTTTGACAAACCATTTTTTACGTCTACTTCCAAAATTCTAGGATTTTTAGAGTTTTTTTTGGTTTCGTTATGACCCAATGTGGTCAAAATTTACCCTCTGAAAAGCCCTTTTCTTCCCCTTGAAGTTTTTCAAAAAATATTTATGGTTTTTTGTGAGAAATTATTTTTTGCATCTAGCTGCCAAATTTAAGGATGTTGAGAATTTTTTTTGGTTGAGTTATGACCCAATATGTCAAAATTTACCCCCTGTCATTCAATTTTGTCCCCACTTTCATGTCAAAAAGATTTTGACAGGAAATTTGATGAAATTTGCGATTTCAAACAGCCATAACTATTGAACCGTAGCAGCTATTAAGACAAATGAGACCTTTTTGGAAATCGCATGATTTAGTCTTTCACTTGATACCAAATGATTTTTTCTGAGTTATTGTTTTTAAAAAGGCTTGACGTCCCTACTAAAATGCAATTGGATATATTTTTTTTTTTGCCTTCTTAAAACTGTTTTTATAGGTAAATTCAAAATTGGATTTTTGATAGGTAAATTTGATAGCGCAATATTTTTTTGAGAGAAATCATTATGTCAATAAGTAGGTAATCATTTACCTTGAATCTGAATTAAAATTTTAAAAATCTAGGTTATGAAAAAGTAATTAAATCCAATTACAAAGCAAAATCATTTAAATGAATTGAATTAAATTAATGTTCAAAATTCAATACATACAATTTTTGCAGTTGCAGTATGTTGTCTTGGATACTATTTCTGATTTGAATTTAACGACCGTGTGGCATGTTTTAGCAACTGTTGTAGAAGAAGAAAATTGCAAAGATTTTATACTCAACATCATTGGAAAGATAACAGGAAATATAGAAAAGTCAAAAACACCCAAGTACAAGCTGATAAGAAACGCCATTCTTATAAAGGAACCTTTTTTTGCCTATGTAGTCTATGAGCGTATTGAAGCCAAAAAGCACACAAACTGAGATAATATCGAGTTGACAAAGTCATGCTGCCAAGATGAATTTTGAACAAGATTGATATTTTCGTTATTAATTTCGCGAATGTCTACATCATTATCTCATTATCATCTTCACAAATGGTTGAGGATAAGATGTTAGCAACAGGTGGTTACTCTATTGGTTCTAAGATGGAAGCAGGTAGCGCCGAGTAATTATTGATTCCTTCATGCAGAATTAACTCAATATCTCTGTCATTAGCGGCCATTAAGCTTCCCGTCTTCTGTCAACACTTTTTAGTTTTTTAGTACATGCTGCAGGAGACAATATCTATGTTAAGCTATTTGTAACAAAATTGGCTAAACCTGCTTAAATGAATATACCAGCGAAATCACTCCCAGAATTTAGCTTATAATAAACATGAACATGAGTGTTCTTTTGGTGCCAGTACAAAGTATCGAGTATCAATAATTTTTTGCTGATTTATATTAAGCAAATCTCTACCGGAGAGACCATAAAACTGAACTAATTCTTTATCTTTATCATGAAAATGAGCAAAAGCAGTTTCAAGTAGAACATTAAGCAAAATGCAGGTAAATTTTGTTATTTAAATGTGTTTTATCAGTAAAATCAACAGTTCTATTAACTTTTCGCGTCATATTGAATAATTTTTTTTATACAAAAACTTGAGAATCTGGCCAGCACACAAGTTGCTTATTTTTAGCCATTGTTTGGATCTGAGGATTATGGTGGTTTAGTCTTTTTTTAATTTATCTTTATTAGATAGATAACAAGAGTATGAAGTAAGAAAAAAAACCAAAAAGGTTAACTGTTATTTAATACATCCTTTATCTCATGAATAGTCATACAATTCAACTTTCCGCTGCAGAAATCCAGTTGAAAATTGCATTACCGAAATTGAAAAAAGAGATAATAAGGCCATTGGCAATCAATGACACAAGAAAAATCACGGAAAGAAAAATGGTGTCACAGCACAAATAAAATGCATCCAAACAAAATAAAACTGTGCTTTATTCGTTGGGAAATCTGTTTCACAGCCTTTAGGAAAGTTCCTCCCAACTACCCACCACTATATAATCTTTATGATACGTGCTTGGCCCAGAATTTTAATGGAAAAATCTACTTGGCAGTTATTAAGCGTAAAAGCAAAATGACAAAATTTCGTTTATTATATAGCTCACCCTACTCATAATGTCAATTTTTTGACAGAAATCTTTCTAAAATGATATAAAAGGAAAACATGTCCGCTTTAAGACGAGGAAATTGCAGGGAAAACTTCGGAAAACATGAAAATCCAACAATTGGAGTATTTGTCATTTAAAACTGTTGCTAAAAGATCTGAAAAGTTCGATTTCATTGATGATCCTATTTTACCCAGAAAAGAAAAAACAAAACTAACAAACTCTTAATATTTTGTGGTTGATGGAAATGTAAGTGAACGGCATGTCATTCTTTTTTACGAAGAAAACTCTATTGCAAGATTTACTTTGATACACTTGCCATCATGTTAACTTTGAAAAGAGCCTTATTAAAATCACTTTATTTATCAGATTTCGACGAGAAGATAAACGAGACTGTGCCAGAAATATATGGAAATGATATTGACTTTTTTCCCTTCGAGTAGGTAAAAAAGTTAGGACTTTATTAGCAGACAAGAAAGACAAGCAAAAATTTTCTGTAAAACTTAAAAGTATCATATATATTTAAAGGTTTTGGAGGCTCCGTGATGCATAAGCCAGGCCCAGCAATGATTAAAAAAAATAAATTATAAATAAATAAATAAGGAAATAAATAGGGTTTCGTGTTGCCATAAGTAAGAAATATATATTTAATCAAGTCTCTCATTTATTTTACTATCTGTTAAAAACTTTTTTCAATAATTTGCTAAATTTAGGCCATTTTTTAAATCGCTATATTTTCATGCTTTATAACTATTGTTGCTGTAACAAGCTAAACAATTTCACTTTATTTTATTTGTACAGTTAATCCCTACTATCTCGACATCCCACAGGACTGAAGAGAAACAGCGGGGGCTCGAGATAATCGGGGAATGAAATGATGATGGAGTTACTGACCCACAACGTAGAAAAATCAAATATCATTCATCAATTTACTTCCCTGCTTCTTTTTTTAAAATTTTCATTGGCATCATTAATTCTGATCGAATAAAAATTAGCACGTAACAATGCAGTGTCATCAAATACAGTAAAATTTTTCACGTGGCTTTGTTTTGTTTATCATGTTCATTGACTTTATAGATTCTGAAAACAAGAAATAAAGACTGGTTGAAAACTTTTTTTCAAAAAATATATAACCGTAACTTTGTTTTTATTGATGATGGAATACTATGAACTATTTTTTATATTTCTTTATTTTGAACCTTCAATTTTGGAAATTCATGATTTGGTAAGTCGAGATTTCCTATATAAGTTCAAAAATTTAAAAAAAAACAATTATATCGAGTTAGCGATGTCTAGATCAGCGGGGAATTTAATAGGGAAGTAATAGGGATTTTGACGGGTGCGGAATAATCACGTCGACATAGAGGGGGTCGAGATAGTGAGATTCCGAGATATAGGGGGTTAACTGCATATCATAATAGTTTATATTCCAAGTCAACTCGCGTGTTCATTTTATTTTGGCGTCACCAAGTTTTGTTTAAATTTTTGCTTATTTCAGATTTTTCTATTATTTTTTTTTTGCTATCCGAAAGCCTTGTTTTAGGCAACAACCTAAAGGTATATTTTACCTATTTTACAAAATTACTATTTTTGCATTTCAAAAAAAAAAACTATCACGTCATTAAAATTCAGAAAAATAAACACGTTTTGCTTAGCAATGATAAAGACGAGAGAACAATTACTTGATACTGATATTGCGATATAAAAATGTCATAATATTATTAAATTATTTCAAGGTCTGAATAAACTTCAATGAAACCTTATACATCTATTAATTTTAAATTTAATTTCCAGTAAACGTTCTAAACTAAATTTGGTTTATTGTGTAAGACACAAAATTTGAGAATTTTTTTGCTACAAACGTTTTTATCTACGGGTAGGTGTAGTTCCACTATGCTAACTGAAATAGGTTTAAATTGAAGAAAAATTAGCGTGTTAATCTGATATTTAATTTACCTTTTAGAATATTTTTCGTTAAATTATTGGCAAGTACCGTCTTCCTTTCGTCCACTTATATACATTTCAACTAATGTTTGTTCGCGTAAGCAATTCCGAGCGCTAGTCTTAAAATTTCATATCACACCACTTGCGCGAAATGTGCTACACTAAAGCAATTAGATTTGAGGAAATTTTAATTGCTACATACCTTTTTATACCTAAAATATTCGATAGAATGAAAAATCATCAACAATCTTGCAATAGTAAATAGAACTTTGTGCAGTATTTGTGAGTACAATTATTTCTCCATAATATTACCCAGAATCCTTGCATGCATTTTAGAAATTTTTTGGTCAAGCATTTTCATTGGTCGCCGTTATCTCAACTGCTAGAAAACAACAAAACAGCTTGATGGAACGACCTTCATACCTGGATTTAAACAAACTACCCAATCGTTAGTCGTTAATTTTATTTTCGTTTTAAAGTAGCGAAATGTACGTCAACGATTATATCATGCAATTGGATCATGATTTCAGAACATATTTTAATCAAGCATTTTCATTGGTAGCCGCTATGCCAACTGATTTGATAGGTCATTTTTAAACAATGGGCAAATAGAACTATATCATAAAATAATAGTTTTTTATTTTTCATACTTTTGCAAGAAGCTTTAGCTCATATGGTAAAGCTCTGGTGGTCTAATTGCCCCGGTGCACCAAAATTCGCTTTACATTTTCTTTTCATTTTCTGCAAGATAGCAAATTTTAACCAAAACCATGGGCGCTTCTATAAGAAATTAATTCGAAAAATTATTTGTTAGTCCCACGTTAAAATAACCGAATCCAAAATCCCACTATTCCAAACAACAGCTCGCCATAAACCTTCCTTCCCATATACCCGCCTATTAATACCTATTTAAACATATACAAACCCAATTATCTACTTAAACATCCAATTATACAAACACCGATTGCAAAAAAACACTCACCTACTCCAATATCTATCTACACCTTATCTTAACTTATCAAAACATCCAACAGCAAAAGCCAACCTGCGATATTGTCACGCTTTTCTGTAGTCGTGCATGTTTACTAGATTTATATAAACAAGAAGATTTATTAAATGGTTGTTTCACGCGTTTATTCTATGATCGTGTTTCACGCGTTTAAAATAAGTTGTAATTAATACTATTTAATATTAATTAACTTCTATAGAAATTCTAGTCTATAAACATGGATAAGCATAACTTAATAATATGCTAAGTTAGTAAGGTTGTGAATCAATTTTGTTGAAAATTATACTGAGATTGATATAAATGCTTGACAATGTTTTTCTTAGGTTTAATAAATTGACATCGTGCCGCAATCAAAAACCTTTTGTTTTGTTCGATAATTGGTCATTAGTCACTATTTAATTTTTTTTTACTTACATTACTTATTATTATTATCTGGTTGAAACTTTTATTGCTCTAATTTAATGCCTATTGTTAAAAACGAAACTGATTATGTTCTAATGGTGTGAAACTTCTGATGGATGAACGTTATTGACAGCTTGACACAAGATCGCAGAGTAAGTATAAAAATTTCTTGTTTTAGTGTACAATATATTTAAATGACGGGGATTTGGGAAACAAGGGGATTTTGAAAAAAATGAAAGTTGTGAGTAACAAGGGCGGTTGGGTTATGGGGAAGGGTTAAACAAAAAAATAGTGGGTGGTTAGGGATGGTGCTAATAAAATAGTGGGCGGTGAGGGATGAAGCAAATAAAACACTTTAATTATTTGGAATAGGAATATAGTTGAATGTTTCAACAGAGTATTATTTTTCGGAATTTGACTTTTTAAGTCAAATATACACCATACATAATTGTATAGTGTATAGTTTTTGATCCAGTGACATTTAAAGCCTCGTCAAAAAGAATTTGTGGATTATTAAGTAGATGAGTAAGGCACATTTGTGCATCCAATTTAAAAGTTTGTTCGCAGATTTACTACAAAACACGCAGATTAGGGGCACTAGTTAAAAAATAAATGAATTTCCCATTAAAAAACGTGGGGCCAACAATTAATTTCGAGTTATTTATTTCAGAAAGGCCCACCGGTCTGGTGCACTTAAAACTCCCATTTGAGCTTATGGTAAAGAAAATTTTTGATCTCTTAGGGGGATCGAACTCGCATCTCCGTGACAGAGAACAAAGTCTTAACTGCTCGGCCAGGCAACCTTGTACAGACATTTATTACTGTATTTTAATTGTTTTTAATAATATAATTATTTGCTCAGACAGTAACGTGAGTGAATAAATCTTTTTTTAAATATTAATTTGGTAGCAATCGATGACCTATTTACAAAAAAATTCCAGCAATCATAACTGAGAATTTTTTTCATACAGGAGTGTTATGCACGAATTATGACGTGAGTTTGATGCACCGATTTTATGCTTTCTTCTTCCCACGTGCCCATGCTGCCTACACAATTAAATTTAAACTTTAAAGCTGAAGTCAAAACTTTAATAATGATAAAAAGTCCGTAAAACTTTGCAATGAAATTTAAAAATCAATGAAAGTTTAAATACATAACAAATAAAAACCGATTATTGATTTCGTTTCCAAATGGATACGAAAACATGATTGCACTTTCTTTGTTTAAATTCTTTGAAAACGATTTGATTATATTTAAACATTTCTTAACCTTAAAATATATAATCTCATTGTACTTTTCGGTCACAACAATGAGTCATGGCTAAAATAAATGTTTAATTGATTTGAATTTTGGAGTTAGCAAAAATAAAACTAGTAATTAATAGAAAAACATAAAATACAGAAAATATTTTACAATCATATAATCAGCCAGACATATTTATGAAATGGGTCGTTGTACCATAATATAAAAACATATATGGAAAAAGACTTTTATGTAAACCGGCTTTTAAATAAATAACGTATAAAATTTATTGTACGGACATTAAGTATATAAATATATACATTAATAATATATTCACTATTGACAACATAAATAATTTAGTTTTTAAAATCTCTGGACTCCTGGCGCACCATTCAATGTCTTATAGTTTAATATTTAATCCGTAAAGATTTTTTTCCTCTCTAAATTTGAGTTAATATTTTTTAACAGCGATTTGTTTTAAATGCTACTAATCTTCGAAAGTATATACCCAACAAAATTAAGCACAAGTTATTATTGAATGACTTGATACATTGTTACCAGAACATTTTAGTATTTTTAAGGACTTTTTTAACTTTATTTTTCTAAATTTGAAAGTTCAAGGAAATTTTTTCTTTCAAGAATTCACACCCGGAATATTTCCACTCGGAAAATTACCACTTAGATAATTCCCACCTGAAAAAAAATAGATTAAGAATACTTCGTCATGTGTTAAGAGGTAATATTAAAAAAACACCCCAAAAACAATACTCATCATGGAAAGAATCTCGATTATACACAGGTTAGAAAATTAGAGGAAGAGTAGTAGCTACTTTAGTGAACAATAATTTAGATATAATTTCGAATGCATATGCCTATTTCATTTAAAAATTGTTGGAGTTTGAGGAAAAATTTTAAAACTTGTTATGTCTCGGCAATGGATTAAAGTGGCTTTGTAGCCTCCAATTTGACAACTGAAGAAAGATCCAAACTAACATTTTTAGTAACATAATGCCAATGACGCTCAGGAGAAGATAAAGGGTGAAATAATGACGTGTATCCGCAACAACATCAGATAAAATTATTGATGAAAAGACGATGAATAGAAATTTTCTGCGTCTAAAGATAAAAAAGCCTAATGATTTTCTTTCCAATTAAAATCCAGTTTTCTGTTTTTTGAAAAGGGTGACGAAGACGACTCATATGAATTAATATATATGAGGTAGTCAATCAATTTGGCGATAATGGAAACGTAATACAGGGTTAAGTACAGCCAATTAAAAAAATCAGAACAACAGAATCGACTTTTGTTGCCAAATAAGTATATAGAAGAATAATACCTTCCTGGAAAAATAGTCAAAAATATTTTAGTTTTGTCAATGTTTATAGATGTTAGTAAACAGTCATTACTATGAAAAAACACATCTCTTTCATCCTAGCAAATCTAGTTTAATTTATACTAAGTTTGGAGTATAACTGACATCTAAGAGGAAGTTAAGTTGTAATATGCTGATTTCCATTAATGAATGTCATTTTTGAAGCACTTTCTTGAAGCATTTTCACTTTCATCAAATACATTTTATTTCCAGCTAAATTCAGGGTGAAATGTTATTAGTTGCGGCCTTTTTGCGGCATTTTTAAACTAGAAATAAAAATTCCACTTGATATTTTGTATTATAATAAAATGATCGTATAGCTTAAAATAAAGGAAGGAGGACACCGAAGATTTAAAATTATCTCTTCAATTTTCATGATAAGTGTTTGATACAAATAGCTTTTCTAATCTTCATCACTCTTTTTAAAAAAAAGTTTTGTTTCTAGTTTTTAAATTTTGTTCTAACTGAAATTTGAAACATTTAAGAACTATTGCGTAAGCCAAAATATTGATAAATTATTGATTGTGGAAAAATATTTCTTTCCGTTATCAACCAAACTATAGTAAACAAAAAATTTAATGAATGAAAGTGAGTTGATAACATTGGAAACGAAATAAATACAATACTATTAATTTTTTTTTCGTCGACATAATTTCTTTACTCAATGAGTAATTCTGAGCATATGGATTTCGTGTTATAATAGGGGGTGTGATTTTTATATCGGTTAGAAAAAAAAAAATTCGTCAAGAATACATCTTGCGGTTGAAAAATCCTCTTGTCTGTCTGTACGCATGGGAAATTTTATACTAATTTTTTTATGGTATGCTAGATATTGTTGTCGAGCTTGGATATTTTTTGTTAGAGATACATTTTTATTCTTTTAAGTTCTATTTTTATTTATTGTGATAAATTGTTATTATATCCTTAAATTTTCTTGTACCACACTTTTTCCGCAAGTTGTTGTGTGTATTTACCTGTTCTATCTTTAACATGATAAAAAGCGTAGACACAGCTGGTCTGTCATATAGATATGGGTAACAAACAACTTAATTACTGTCTTTACAGGATAAGTAAGAGATTTTCTATAACATGAATTAAAAAAAATTTTCCAAAGCAAATATAAGAAATGATAATTAAACTGTATAATATAAAATTAGTTGGAAGGTTTGATATTTGTAAAATGGATGATTTAATTACGTGAATCAAGTTTTTTATTCTAAACCGCTGGTTAAAATCTCACTTTTAACGGTTCAATAATTTTGTTTTAAGGTGGCCCTAAACTCCAAATAAGAAAGGAAGAATTTTTATGGTAAAAAATTTCATCTGGTCTAATTAAATCCATGATTGATTCCTCAATGGATTGTGATAGTCAAATAACGAAAATATCTAAATTATTCCTTTCAAAGACGTTTTTCATTAGCGCCACCTTTCCTAGTGTTTCTTAGCAACCATTTGTTTAAATCAGTTGCCAGGGTGTTTTCTCATAAGATACACCCTTTCAGGTAACCAATTTTTCAATCTTATCATCCAACATATCTATTTTGCTTTTCTCGGCTGTATCATTTGGTGTGCTTTTACTTTAGTTTCGGAAAAAATTAAAAATATACATATAAGAGGTGGTAATCAAGATTTTTTGTGTTGTGATATTCTGGGGACCACAAAAGCGACGCAAAAGTCAGCGACGAATGTTTGAAGTTCTAACCTGAGTATATGGTAAAAAAGGAAGAGTGTGTAGGGCACTATCAAAAGTGGCCTGGCCAGGTGTTAGCTCATGGGAAGTTAGTTGGTGGAGCCAAAAGGCTGAGAGATGCAGTGATTGATAGGATACTGAATGATTTTAGGGAAGCTATCAGGAACAATAGTGGTAACCTAAGTGAAATGAAATGAATTGCAAAGAAATCTTTGCAATCTTGCATCACTTGGTCAAATGCTTAATTCATTAGATCTGTTTGGTTCTTAGGTTGTTTTAATTGGTTTTTATTGTATCGTTTACGTTGTTTAAACTTTTTCTGAAATTTTCTCAGTTTTACAAAGCTGGAATCTTGAGATGGATCCAGTAAAATTTCATGAAATTTTCACCAAATCTTCATTTTGCATAATATCATGTGACCATTAATGATCATTAAATTCTCCATGTAGAGCATATTTGGTTTTGATATAAAAATTTTAAAGATTTGCTAAACCCCCGGAAAATATTTAAAAAATTAAAAGATCATTTCCTAGATTAGTTCACAACTGTGAATGTACCGCATTTCATACAAAATTTTAATGGAGAAACCTTTATTTTGTGCTTTAGGGTCCTTTGTAATCTTTTGTTGTACATTACCCCAGTTTTGACCAACTTTTTTTTTAAATTAATATAATTTGGAATCATTTGTTCTAAATTGTGCAGACTTCCAATAGTATTGTGATTTTCCACCAAAAGATATTTGTTTCTAGATGACGCCATTATATTTCTAAAATCCCTGTTCAAAGCCACCTTAAATGTTGTAACTCCATTTTCATTAGATTTGAAATGGCGAAAATTACATAAACTTGTTAGAAGCAGATGGACACTGTTTTACATTTATTTCGCTCATACAAAGTAAAACAATTTCAATAATTTTAAATTTATATCGCTAATGTATATATATATATTTCAAATAAAATTTATTTTCAAAGAAAATAAGTAAATTTCAGATAAAATACCAGGAAAATAAATATATTTCAAAAAATATCATGAAAATATATATTTCAAAAAAAATATCAGGAAGAAAATTATATTTCAATTAAAATATCAGGAAAATAAATATTTCAAATAAAATATTAGGGAAATTTTTATTTCAAATAAAAATAAATTTTTAGTATTCTACACATTAGAATGACTTTTTGACTTTTGCATAGAAAAGCTTTGTTTATGGTCTAATTCTGAAGAATTATTACAACTTATATATTTAAGACATGGATTATGAGCAATTATTATGAGCAAGTAAAGTGAAAACTCCTGTTCATACCGAATTTTAAATCTTTCTAACCCACAAATTTTTTTTAAAAAATAGGAAAAAACACATAAAATGACAGTTCAAACATATAATTACCGAGTATAATAAATCAAATGCCAAAAAACAGAGGTTAATGAGCCCATACTTCTTCCAAGATTAACTTCACAGTTGCTAATTGGTTACTTTGGGTAGATTAATATTAGATGGAATATTTCACACAAGCCTTTTCTTAAAGTCAAAAAATTACTAAAATTTGACGTTTAGATATTCACCAAAATAAAAAACAAGGGATAACAGCTATTAGTCATTTTTTAGCAAACACATTATGCAAGTTTTTGTGACGTAAATAAATGTAAGGTGTGTATATATATATATATATATTACCATTTTACTGTTGGTTCATTTGAGTATTGCTCCATTTTAGTAATGTTCCATTTTAGTAATGTGCCATTTTAGTATTGTACCATATTAGTATTGTTCCATTTTAATAATTTTCCATTTTTGGTAATGTTCCATTTCAGTATTCTTCCATTTTAGTGCTCTTTTATTTTAGTACTGTTCCATTTTAGTAACGTTCCATTTTGGTATTTTTCCATTTTAGTATTGTTCCATTTTTGTATTGTTCCATTTTTGTATTCTTCAAATTTGTTAATGTTCCATTTTGTTAATGTTCCATTTTGTCAATGTTCCATTATGTTAATGTTCCATTTTGCTGTTGGTATTTTTCCATTTTTGTATTGTTCCATTTTTGTATTCTTCAAATTTGTTAATGTTCCATTTTGTTAATGTTCCATTTTGTTAATGTTTCATTTTGCTAATGTTCCATTTTGTTAATGTTCCATTTTGTTAATGTTCCATTTTGCTAATGTTCCATTTTGTTAATGTTCCATTT
>JAUZNK010073882.1:0-13782 GCA_035046665.1 Euphysa ruthae | reverse complement strand
AGTAGTGTTCGAACCTACGCGGGAATATCCCATTAGATTTCAAGTCTAACGCCTTAACCACTCGGCCATCGCAGCTTAAATAATCAAGAAAAATTTTTAGTAACATTAAAAATTAATTAAGAACGTTTAAAAAAAATTTTATTAAAATTCGTTTTATGCTTGTAAAAATTTAATACTAGGCTACTATATTAAGATACCGATACTGGATAGTATTATCCACCCACTCCCACTCCTATAAAAATTTAAATCGTCTCTTTCCCTGAAATTACAAAATTTGTAAAGGCGATAAATCATGAGTTCGCTGCATGCTATTTATAGAAGTATAGCTTCAGGGTAAGGTGTTTCTTTTATGCGGGGTCATCCCACTTGTCCGACATTTTCGACAGCCCAGTTGTGCGAATTTTGTCGGAAAACTAAAATGTCGAATAAGTGGGAACCCATTTGTCCTAAACCCCAGTTGTCCAACAACCCACTTGTTCGACATCTAATTTTTTTTGCCCAGCTGTCGGCTAATATTTTCTGTTGTTTCTTTACTAGCAGAAATTACACGAAATAAACAAAACTAATTTCAGAAAAGGTATTTTTTGTTTCTTTATGTTGTTTTGAAAATGCTGAAGTAAAGCATTATTATTCCGGTCGTTTTGAATATCCTCCAAACTTTCAGCAGTTTCTTCGATCATAAATGGCAGTGGTGTTGATTCCTCAGTTTTAAATATAATTCAACGGGTAAATGAATAACGATGAACGTCAAAAGTGTTTAAATAAGAATAAAAACACTGAATGGAGATTTTTTATTTCGATTTTTGGTAAATTAACAGTATTTATTACTCGTTATAAACATAAATACATTAAAGTTTTATGATGACCTTTAAAAACGAGTTTTGTTTAGAAACTCAGAGATAACACGGAAAATAAATTTCCTCAATAGTGGGATTCGAAGCCGTAAAATTGTATATTTTATTTTGTTTATTTGTATTGTTAAGAGCACGTTTTAGTTTTATTTTCCTTACGCATCTGAATTTTATGTATGTTGTATTATATTTTTATGTAATTTAGGGTTTGTTCTATAGACTATGGTTTTATAGCATTTACAAATACTCTAAATTTTCGTATTTCGTGTTTTTGTTTTTCGTTGGCTTATATGTAATTCAAAATCTGTTATAATTTTACATTACAAAAAGAAATATCAAAACAAGTGATTATATTAACAATAACATTAAAAAAAGTCGCTTCAGCAGTTTATTGATATTTTGCGGTCTGTTTAGCCCTATACTTAATAGCAAATGACTTGTGCGGCATAATGGTGTCGCAATCACGCAAAAGTTCTGTTTCATCTGTAAATTGCTTATAAACAACGCACGTTAACGTCAAAACCCTATTTATTTGAGGTATGTTTTATTTCAATCCATAATAGTTCAAATATAGCGCAGTTTGTAGCTATCTTTTCTTTTTATAGTTAACTAGCAGATCTTGGGCCCTCCGCGCCCGATCTGCTAGTTTTATGCTTGGAATACGGTTAAACGGCCAAAAATTAGAAAAAATATGAAAAAAAAATTACTGCCGTAAGCATGGAATTTGCAGGTATCGACATATGTGGATGTTGTTTCCATTTTAATGTCATTTTCGGCATCTAGGGTTGGTTAGCCAATACAGAAACAATGTTGATATCTAGAACATAATCAAGAAAATAATGATGCCAGGTTTTATTCCTCTGTCATTTGTAAGACTTCGCTGCAACAATACGAGAAATAGCCAAAGAAAATCATGTGCTTGACATTTTTTTTTTGAATTATCTTGAACATGCTCGGAAAAACTCACTGCTGGAATGTTTTTAACCTTGTCATGGAGTTTCGCAAAAACAATCATGTTGAAAATTTCCATCGGAAATGGAATAAAGATGTAGGAGTAAGACACCCTTCATTGTGGAGCTTTATACGAATTTTAAAGGACAAACAAAGTGTCAACAAGACTCGCATTTGCAGCATGAGAAACGGCGTTCCTCCTCTGGCAAGAAAATTGAAATTCTTCGTAAAAATGTGAACTAAAATACCACTCTCACAACCACCCTTACACCACAGAAATATATAATTTTTGATTACCGTCTTCCACCACATTCAAGAATATTCAATCATTTTTTTTTTTTAAAAAATTAACTTCAGCATATTTCCGAAAAATATTCCTAAAACAGAAAAAACGCGCAGCGGGAAGAAGAACAAATAATAAGATAGCTAACAATTATATACATTATAACATGTCGTACTAATGTAGCAGTTACTTGTCCGACATTTCATTACAAGGAAAAAAATATTAAATATGTCGTACTATACTACCGAGATGTCGGACACATGAAGTGTCGGACACGTGGTATCTTTCCCTTTTATGCAGGATATATTTTTATATATTTATATAAATATATTTTACGAAATTTTTTATATTTTGTATCCCTGTTTCATTGATACCAAGCTTAATGCAAAAGCTCAAACTTTTTTTATTTGTGTTGTAACTATCACTCACAGAAAAGAAATTTTACCTGAAATTCTATCTCTGATAAAATCTCATTTGCCTCCATGTTTGAATGATTGAATATAATCTATAGAGGCGCACCCATTAAACAAAATTGCTCAGTCAAAAACCTAGGATGCTTATTGGATCAAACTCTGAGACAATGGGTCGCTATGTTTTAAATAAAAAATAACCCCAAACTTACAGTTTTATATAGAAATCAATCGTTCTTAACACCAGACTCAAAGCGTGCTCTTTATTCTACCTGGTATTTTTAGGCCTTAACAAATCACTTAATAGTTGAAAAGTGCGCAAAGTATGTGTATAAAATTTTGTTTAAATATGAATAGTCGTACCCATATTGGTACTGAGCAGTATTGAACCATGAATTGGCTGCCTGTTGATATGAGGGTTAATCAAGGTGTTGCTGCCCATACAGTTGAATTCTGCAGGAGACCTAACCTAAATTACATGTCTGATATCTTTAAAATTTCTGAAAATTGAAGAATCCCTCTGTGCAACAGCCATATAAGTTTAGATACACCCTTACGAAGATCCACTATGGGAAAAAAATTGTCTGACATCAAAAGGTGTGTGAAAACATGAAAACAAATAGTACCTATTTTAAAAACAGGTTTGTCAAAAAACACTGCAAATTCAATTTAACGTTAGTATGAATTTAGTGCAATAAACAAAAAAAATCGTTTTTGACTAATATATACTAAAAGGCTTTTAAAATAGATATTTAGAAAACATAAAAAACAAATCGAGTAAAACTTATTGTAGCAAGCACATGTACACAAATATCCACTCCACAATTTAATTTTTCTTTTAAAAGTCAAAACAATTTACTGTTTTTAATTTCATCAGGAAGATTATTCACAGGAAGAACATAGCCTTAAAATAAAGTCAACTTGTGCCATACGTATTTGTGCGGTACGGGTAGCAGGTAGTTTGAAAAATGGTTATTGTCTGAGAGATCTATAATTGATAATACATGCTTTGAAATAAAATAATTCCCCGAACAGTTTAGAATTTATCTGCCTTAAAGTTTTGTAAATCAACATTAAAAGTTTTAGATGTCTCGTGTGGATGCTGCGGCTTTTACCTTACAATAGTAAAACAGATAACGTATAAATTCTATTTTAGTTCTACCTTAATTTAGCGCCCACTTTCAAAAATAATTTTACGGCTCTACTTATTCAGTGCGCACTGAATTTTAAAAGTAACGAAATATATTCTTATTTCGCGCTTTTCAAATTTAGCGCGCATGGATTTTCCAAAGAGCATCTTTTTTTGATTGAGATTTCGTACCTGCTGACAAGAATAGATAAATCTCTTGAATTAAAGTCGGTGAAAAAATGAAGAAACTGCATCAGGTTACAAATCAAATTTCAAATTAGCATATTTTCTTTCTATCAGTCTTAAAACACTAGCTCTAAAAATCTACATAACACAGATATCACCACACATAAATATATAAGATAGAGAAATCTGCTGGAGAACAGTAATATTGTCTATTGCCAATCACTATTCCAGTCACTGCGCCTCCGTGACTCAAAAATAAAAGAGAAATCATGACATGAATCTAAAGAAATTGTTTTATCTTTTGCCCTGTTTCGATTATCTTCGCTGCAATTGCATATCGATCAAGCATCAAGGGTATATCATCTTCAGCTTGAAATTCGAGATGTACCACCACATTATGCAGGACATGGTAGAAATACACTCCACGGAAAAATATGTCGGTAGAAAATTCATGGACAATCGGTATTTCTTCCAAAACACCAACACCATGACATCAATAATCTCACTTACAGTTATGATTAATTAAAAGAACTTACAGAAGTGCTAGATGAGCTGCTGTAATGATGGCATTTTTCTTTCTATCGATTCAGAAAAGATCTTTCAATTCTGTAAAAAAGCATTTGATTTGTATCTAATTTGTATATTAATTAAATAATTACATTATGAGAAGACATTGCATTGCTAAACAGTCTGTGTTTAGCAAAGCAATGTCATAATAGAATGATTTCTCATAATAGAATGATTTCATATTGTCTTCTTTTAGAATGTTGTTTTTTTTTGTAATGTTTCAGTGTAAACGATAAAAATTTTTTAAACCGTTTGATAGTGAGCCAAACAAAAAGAAGAAAATAAAGATTTCAATCAAATCCTATGCTTAGAAAATCCGCTAAGCCAGTTGAACTTGATACGCTGGAGTTTCACGATTACAACGGTTTAGCTAGGGAAAACTTCCGGAACCAAAAAATAATCTGTGTTTTTTTATAATGCCGGTAAAAAACGGTATAGTGCGACAATGATGAACGAAATAAGGAAAAAACACATGGAATACCAAAGCATCCGTGAAACGGCAAGGTCGATCAACGTCAATGAACCAACCGCTCAACAATATGAGCCCGAAAAGAGTAGAAGAGAAAAAATTCCTGGGTAAGGATATAATACACGTGGTGCTTCTACAAAAGGAAAAAAGAAAGGCGCTGGGCGGCCACTTTTGTATCCAAAATCGGTCGAAGAAGAGCTTTTGCAATGGATTTATGTACTGAGCGACAAGCATCTTCCAATTTCCTGTAAAATTTTGAAAAAAAAAGGCTGCCACGCTTATCATACCACACAATCCAGTATGCCAGGGGTGGTTTCAGAAGTTTCTCCGACGAAATGGAATGGCTCTAAGAAAACGAGTCTCTTTGTCGCAACATTTGACACATCAGCTGGAATCAAAGGTAACACCTTTTACCTTCAATGTGCGAAAGCCATGAAGTTTGGCAAGTATCCATTGAGCCTTGTTAGCAGTATGGGCAATACACCAATGTGGTTTGATATTGTACCTCAAAAATCAGTCGAGAGAAAGGGGTAAAAATTAGTGATAATTCGTATTTCTGGATCGGAAAAACTTCACCTCACATTAGTCTTAGCAGTCATGGCTGATGGTAATGTCCTTCAATCTATGATTATTTTCAAAGGAAAACTCGATTGAACGACATGAAATCTGATAGTACCAGAAGGATTCGTGGTTACAACCCAGGAGAAAACTTGGGTAGACGAGGAAAGGATGAAATGTGACTGAGAAAGATTTGGATAAAGTGTTAGTCAAGTAACAGGCGGCCTCTAAAATCAGAAAACTGTACAATTTCGAAGGACAAATAAAAACCTACATAAAGATAAACAAAATATGTTTGGTAACAAAATTCTTTTTACCGGAACTTCTATGATTAATTATTAGCCAAGCTATATTAAAAAATATAACTTTATTTGACCAGCTCAGTCTTCGAACTTCTTGAAACATATACACAACACTTCAGGGGATAATAGTAAAGTTAATTGTTGTAAACATTTTTAAAAAAACAGTAATAAGAATAAAAAATATATTAAATAACTAACTTAAAAATATATTATTTAGTTTTCTAACAGAACGTTTAAATATTTTAGTTTTCACCACGATGTTTCGTTATACTAAATATGATACTAATAAAAAAAAAACCACCCCGTCTGTGTTTCATGTTAGAAATATTCCAGTACGAAAAATATTCTGAGAACATGATGTAAACAAACTCATGTAGGAAAATCAAAAATGGCGACCAATTCTTAAAATTCTCTTGCTACTTTGTTTTCTCAAAAATAGATATAAAAAGGATAGAAAAATGTTCAATTCATTGTATGAATTGCAAAGACGGCCAGCTAAGACTAAGAAGTTTCACTCAAAAGTCACTAGAAAAAGTCAAAGAAGCAAGGATGGGCAAAATATATTTATATTTTTAGTTACTTTTCAATCTTTCATATTTTTACTTGCCATTCATTCTTCTTCGACTTCGTTATATTATTGAGAATAAGTGGTATTTTAGAAAGTTTAGATAGAATTACCAAATAGCTGAGCCTCCACCATAAATCATAGGGAAATCTGTAGCAGATGTTGATTTAGCTTAGTTCCGCACAAAAAAATTTTGGGCAGAAGTGACGGAATTTTTGGAATGGTGGCGTAAATAATGCCACACTGAAAGTTTTATCCGACAAAAGCGACTAACGCCTTGGTATTCCATCAATACTGTTACGATCAGCGTTCGCATTCAAAAACACTAAAAAAGATGAAAAAAAAGAATACAATTTTAATCGAAAAAAAAAGATCGTAGAAATTCCTATTAACGTAGAAACAAAATCAATGTGCCTGTAAACGCGATCGAGCAGGTAATAATTTTATGCTTTTTACTACTTTGCCGGCTAAAATTTTCCTATTCTATATGAAAATTTTCAACGCTATGGTGGTTTAATACAAGAAAAGGATATGAAAATCACAAAATTCAATGGAAGTTTATAAAAGTTGTAAACATGTAAAGAATATAAACGGAAAAAAATAACTGTTCATTGCTTACGCAACATAAATCAGCAGCATGAGAGATATTTCTGCGCCCAATGTGTCTTGCACACAAACCACACATTGCTGCGCCCAATGTGTCTTGCACACAAACCACACATTTTTCAGCGACATAACTCATATAACCGGTGAAACCGTCAATTTTCTTTTTTTTTCTTTTAACATTTTCCCGGATAAAAATTACCTGATTTAAATTGCGAACATAAATTCCGCGAATTTTACTCTTTTTCGAGTCTCAGAGGACTATTGATTGTTATGTTGGAAAATGATGCTATAGCACTTATGTTAGAAAATGTCAACGAACATATCACTGAGGCGTTGGAAGTATTGGAAACTGATTTATACTATCTACCTTTGTCACGTTTTTCAGGACAATAATGATATCAACCCGGAGTCATTCAAGTGGGAAATCCATGCACGTCACCACTATCATTATTCGGCGGTAGCAGGATACGCATCCGATCGTTAACCGTGATAATCGTGAGCAAACGATTGTGAAAAAACACTCTTTTAAAGCTATGAAAAACTTAATGCTTCTCCCACTGACATGGATACAGTGTTTGACATTTTGAAACAGTCAAAAGCCGAAAATCTAGGATTGACGGAAACAGACGTAGTGTTTGACCAGGCAGTATATGACTCAAGATGTTGAGGTATTGAATAACACCAAGTTTATCAATCATAAAGAGTTTGCGGTATTGAGAATGGGTGCACACCACTTGCATTTTCCTTGCGGTGATTAAAAAACGATTTGGCGATGCAGGTCTACGTGATTTGATCAATAAAAATACGTCGATATTTGTGTACACAAGTACGCATTTTAACCAAAAATATTAATTACAGTGTATTTAATTGCGCCTTGAAATTTAGATGCTGTTGGATAATGTTATTGAAACAGAAGCGGAACTCCTACCGGAGCCGCTTACATCTTTGATGAAACGGTTTTGCTACAACAGATGGAAAAAATAACACTCCCGATGTTTGGAGATATTTCTTGCTACCTGTTAAAGAAAATTTTGAAAACCGAGTCAACACATTTTTTTTAACAGACCAGTATTTGGAGGGATACTTTAAATCACACGGAAGATCTCATCGAGATGCAAGTGGAAGTCCGCTCTACAAGTTTGAACGGCGAGAGCATCCACGGCCAAAACAATGGCCAAAGTACCTTGCCAACCTGCAAACAAAACGGAACTCATAGAGTTTTTGCTGAAAAACTGGTTATATCCATATTTAAACGAATTAACCGGTCATTCTGTCTTTATCAATGTGAGTTCGAAATTATTCACACTGGCTGTTTCACCAACAGAAAAAATTTAATCTCTAATCTGGATCCTTTTAAACGGTCTAATCGATTTTATAACCGTGTTTATTTTTTTTATTAAGTTTGAATTAAATCCTTATCAAATTCGTAAGCTCAAACTTACTATATGAGAACTTTTTCAAAAGAAAACGGAAAGTTGTCCTTTATTATACTATTAACATTGCTTTTGGATGTTATTATTTTCAGGTTGCGTAGCAAAAGTTTCGCTATCTAAATCTCAAGAGGAAGCAGGTACAAAGGTATTTTTTTGCGCTAAACATGCCAATCATCGTCCAATTTTTCGGACGATGATTAAAACTGTTAATATCACATTTATACGTCGCGTTGGTAGCTTAGATATTTGTGATTACATTTGATGTTGAAAAATATTCTGTATCGTCTTTTTCTCAACCATGAGATAAAAACATCAGCTTATAAAAAAAAGGTTCTATGAAGCTGTGTAACTTTTTGTATATACATTGGAAGTCCCAGTTGGTTGCACATTGAAAGTGCAAGTGTTGGACGTGGTTGTAAATCGACCCTTCAAAGCTGTCATTGACGAATCATGGAAGAATTATGTGCTCAATGAAATCCAAACAACAGATTTAACAAACTTCGCCGACCCCAAATTCAAGTTACCGTCTCAAACCCCAAAATTAATCGTTAACTATGTTTTCACTGGGTACAATTGCCTGCAAACAAAGAAAAACATAAAGGCGAGGTGATTCAAAGTATGTGGAATCACATCTAATGATCCGAGTAAAGTTCGCAATGATAAGTTTTACCAAAACTTCATGAAGAGTGTGTTGGAAAAAATGAAAGATTATTCCGAGGAACTAATTGATGACGATCCGTTTGCAGTTGATCAAAACATTGGAAATTTAAAACTTAGATTAAATGAAATCATATTATTATTCTCAGACTGAAATTGAAATTTCATTGGAAAATTAAAGCAATTTCATTATCCTTTACAATCAGCAAACGAGTAAGCACATTTTACACCATAACATAGGTTCACCCATTAAAAGTTCAATGGTAATACATTATATTCTGATTTAGTTTGCACTGTTCTAGTTTAGCGCGCATTTTTTCGAAGTATTTTATGGTTCTAATTTTTTAATGAGCATTGATTTTTCCCCTTTGCACTTAGTTAGAATTTATACGGTAGACTTAAAGAAAGCACCCAACTCGTTTACGGATACTGTTTATAAGATCCATACTAGATATTAGAACAAAGCAGGAAATAAAATATTAATTGAAAATTTTGATATATACATGTATTTTTTAGTTTATGATTTGTAAAGTAAGTTTTGAAAATGATGTAGTGAATGCATTGAAACATGTCGATAAAATTTAGCATTATCTTATTATATGAATTTACTTCCTTACAAACTGAAAAATAGGAAAGGTGGGAGAAAGAGCCAACTTTTATTATTTTACTATCAAACTCGAGTCCATTGTTAGACAAAACTATTAAGCTAGAAGGAAGTTTGCTTTGAAAATTATTCGTGCGATCTCTGATGGTAATGAAGTGCTTTGATTTTGCAATTATTTTTGCCTATATTCTTTGCATCTACTTCCTTTGCCTTAAGGTTAATTTTGTCAGGTTTTATATCGAAGCGTCTGTTTTTAATTGGCTGTTTGTGTATTTCTTTTTTTAAGAATCTAAGATTGTTTCCCATTTCAGCTTGAGTTTTGGCTATTTAATTCCTCACCATTTAAAAATAAGTATACCTTCTACCTAATTTTTTTTGTGAAACTCTCAATTATTTTGATCAATACCGAAATAATATAAACATTGATCGAAATAATATAAATAATTTTATGTTTTTCAAATGTTTCTCAAAGAATATTTTTGAGATTAGCATTTATTTCTTTTTCAGTTTTTGTACGATGCATAAAAAATTAACGGAGAATAACATGCTTTTATTGCTAGTCCAATGTAGTATTTATTTCAATTAGTGAAAGTTAAATCACCAAATTGATTATTTTTGTTTATGCGAAGTGGCTCAAACGTATTCTTAGAACAATTATAATGAACACGATCTTTCGGCCTAGACCTTTCTTGACAACATACGTAAAAATAATATATCGTTTTATGATATCGTTCTATTTACTCATTGTTTAAAAATGACCAATCAAAAGCGATACTATTGTTATTTAAATCTTTAAAATTGGCTGAGTCATGTTTTTTGTCATTTTGATGGCAGTTGGAATAGTGACGACCAATGAAAATGCTTGATTAAAAAATGTCTAAAATATCATAGGAACTCCATAAAGTAGTTGTAAAATTAAGGAATTTAAGGCTATTATTATAGATATGATGAAGGGAAATGCCAATAGTGAAATTGCAGTTATTAAATGCTATGAAGAAATAGAGAAATTTTGACACTTATTAATGCGAATCAATATATAAAGGTTCGCGAAAACATGGCAAGCTTGTTGGCAAGCCAAACTTAAAAGTGGTAGATGGTAATTGATGATAGAAGAAAACTGCAACAGTATTCAACAAATAACATCTATTTAAAGAATAGTTTGTGCAAAAAAAGAAATGATTTTATGGTATATCGTATACATATTGAAATAAAAATATTGTTTTTAATTTAAAAATATATTTCCATTTGAAATGAATTTAAATTTAACTTACAGCATGCAACACCCACCTTTGTAAAGACATGAAATTAAATATAAAAACAATTTGATGTTTACCTTCGAGTGGAATGTTAATGATTCTTTTGTTTAATCTTTTAAATAAAATTCTCTGTGGACAGTATCGAAATTAATTTTGATTTGGTTAACAAATCTAACAACAAAGATGTCAATTATATCTTATATCTCGATTGAATTATTTTCAACTCTTCAAATATTGTTAATAAAGAAATGAGAAGGCAAGACAATATAAAAAAAATAGGCACGAATTTAGACACGAATTTTGGCCCGAATTTTAACCCAAATTTTGGCTCAAATATCTGCTGAGTCAGCATAATTATAAACCTTCCTTACTATAGAAAAATATTCGTGTTGTTTTTTTTTGTTTTTGCAAAAGCAAAAAAAGAAATAATCAACCGGCGTCTGGATATATTGTGGAAACGAGGTTAAAAGAATTAAAAGGTAAGGACAATTTAAGAAAGTCATTGACAACTGTTACTTATTTATAAAAAACTTTGAACAAAAAATTGACAAATTTGAAGGAAAACTATAAAGTTAATTTGGATATGAACAATGAGATGAAGATAACTTATGAAATCGTCTCTCTGGGAAGAGACTAAAGCTTCCTTGTTTTGCTCGTAAGGCTTCCAAATAAAAACAGAATAAAAATATCAATAGTTTGGATCCAATTTCTGAAGAATATCTAAGAAACATAACTTCGTTTGTTAAGTTTTTTTTTCTTTCGAGTTTGATAGATAATAGTGGGCTAAGATAAAATACATGGTAACTCTTTTATAGTGATGAAAACCAAGCTTCAGTATAAAAATGTATTAGGTGCTTTTCAATTTAAAAAAAAAAAAAAATAGATGCGAACTTTTTTCAATAAGTAAAACAAAAGTAAAAAGAAACTGACTTATCAATTGAGTGAGAGTGTCAAAGAAAGTGATCTATTAATGAATGTATCATTCTTTTAATCTACACCAATTAGGTGATTTGCAAATTTACGTGTTATAACTAAGCGTCTAAAGCATTTATAGCATATCCCCAGGCTTGATAGAGAAAACGTATTTGTCTATGTTGCATGTACTTTTAAAATACTCTCTATTTGCATATTTTCAATAGATATTTGGGTAAGGACTAATACAAGTTCTCACTTATACTTAAATAACACGTCATTAAAATTCATACCTGCTTAATTTTCCGATGTTTCAAGAGAGACTCATGATGGATTGTAGCGTACTAACTCCCTTTTGCAAATTACTTGCTAAAAATTTTTGATCCAGACTTGGAAAACACTCATTTTTGAGACAAGGATCGACACATTTTGGAAAAAATAATTTTAATACGCATTTTCCTTACTTTTTTTAAGCATTTAAAGAATTTTATCTAGGAAATACTGACGACGCATGACACATGGTCGATATCTTGAAAATTTGATAATAATAGGTCATGCCTAAAAGTCTTTTCCAAAAAATTTCTATATTCAATGAGATCATGAGTGTGGTTTGTCATCACTAGGATACAACAAAGAAAGCCGATTTCTTTGAATTTACATTTGTTCTAATGTAGGGTTTTTTTTTAAGAAAATTAAATGCATGGTGGCATTGGATATCAAAATTTTGTATCTGTTACATTTTTAAACAACAAACATCAAAAATTTCCACCAAACCACAATTTTGACTAGCATTTTTTTTACTTCTTCCATTTTTATATGAATAAAACAGTTTCAGTAGAACGTTGCCGTTCAAAAAGTTTTTTTCCCATGATTAGCAGCTTTCGAAATGTATAGTATTCAAAGAAATAGTTTAAACGTTGTTTCCAGTATACAAATCGGATCATAGGAGCACAATATTAAAAAATACTTACAAATCATATTTCTATGTAGTAGATTCACTCTGATGTTCTTTTGTTGTGTAATATATTATTAATTCTGGAATAAGTAAATCTTAAACAGATTTTGAAACAGTTGGCCTCAACACTAAAAAACATATTTAATGACGTTTTGTATATTCACAATATACGAAAGTTTATAAGTAGGAACATGTTTTTATAATTGTCGAGTGTACTTCGAAAAAAATACGAGTTGAATATTTTTGGATAGAAGAAATCAATGCAGTAAAACTAGTATTATAATAAATATATTTTGTAAAAATGTTTTAGTTTGATAATCAATTGTAGTTAATAACGCAGCTGGTGAGATATCTTATATTTTCAATCTTGAATTTCGCGACAGTTTTCCAATTCAATCTAGCTATCAATCAGATTTTAAATAATGAATGTTTTACATTTTTTATCGCATAGAATTTAAATGTTAAAATATCTAAACTTTCTTGAGTGAAAAAAAAAACAACAAAAAAGCAATAACAATAATAAAAATCAGTATATGGAGGTTTGCAAAAGCATGGCATGTTTGTTGGCAATCTAAAGTAAAAAATTACTAAATTGGAAAATGTTATGCTCAAAGTAAAAAAAAAAATAAAAAAAAAAACGATAGTTGGAAATCTAACGCGGGGCACAAGGATGGGAATTCTGTATGTTACCACTACATACACTACTAGCGCATATGAAAATTATCATAACTCCATATAATATATTATGTTATACACAAACACAAAAATTTGCATCCTAGAATCATACCACCCTAAAACCCAATCTGCTAACTTTTTTGTAACACAGGAGAACAATTTAATATTAGATCATGAACATTATTGATAACATCTTCAACAAAACTCTTGACCTGTCATCAATGATGGCCATTGGTGAAAGATGACAGTATTTATATTCTGCATTCAGGCGCGGATCTATGGGTAGGCGTGTTAGGCGGTCGCTTAAGGAGAAAAATCATATTACTATTAAGGTGTTATTTAGTTGTATTGTGGTAAATAAGGTTTACAAAGGCCTACAAAACAGCTAAAATGTACCTTATCTATGATAATTA